>WNWK01024114.1:0-30165 GCA_009830355.1 Cherax destructor | reverse complement strand
CTGGGCAACTACCTGAGGCGTGGAAGATGGCAAATGTAGTCCCAATTTTTAAGAAAGGAGACAGACACGAGGCATTAAACTACAGACCTGTGTCACTGACGTGTATAGTATGCAAAGTCATGGAGAAGATCATCAGGAGGAGAGTGGTGGAGCACCTAGAAAGACACAAGCTTATAAACGACAACCAGCACGGTTTCAGGGAAGGAAAATCCTGTGTCACAAACCTACTGGAGTTTTATGATAAGGTAACAGAAGTAAGACACGAGAGAGAGGGTGGATAGACTGCATTTTTTGGACTGCAAGAAGGCGTTCGACACAGTTCCTCACAAGAGGTTAATGCAAAAGCTAAAGGATCAGGCACACGTAACAGGAAAAACACTGCAATGGATCAGAGAATATCTGACAGGAGGCAACAACGAGTCATGGTACGTGACGAGATGTCAGAGTGGGCACCTGTGACGAGTGGAGTTCCACAAGGGTCAGTCCTAGGACCTGTACTGTTTTTGGTATATGTGAATGACATAACGGAAGGGATAGACTCAGAAGTGTCCCTGTTTGCAGATGATGTGAAGTTAATGAGAAGAATAAAATCAGTCGAGGATCAGGCAGGACTACAAAGAGACCTGGACAGGCTGCAAGCCTGGTCCAGTAACTGGCTCCTTGAATTTAACCCTGCCAAATGTAAAGTCATGAATATCGGGGAAGGGCAAAGAAGACCGCAGACAGAGTATAGTCTAGGTGGCCAAAGACTGCAAGCCTCACTCAAAGAAAAAGATCTTGGGGTGAGTATAATACCGAGCACATCTCCTGAGGCACACATCAATCAGATAACTGCTGCAGCATACGGGCGGCTGGCAAACCTAAGAATAGCGTTCCAATACCTCACTAAGGAATCATTCAAGACTCTGTATACCATATACGTCAGGCCCATACTGGAGTATGCAGCACCGGTTTGGAACCCACACCTGGTCAAGCACGTCAAGAAATTAGAGAAAGTGCAAAGGTTTGCAACAAGACTAGTCCCAGAGCTAAGGGGATTGTCCTACGAAGAAAGGTTAAGGGAAATCGGCCTGACGACACTAGAGGACAGGAGGGTTAGGGGAGACATGATAACGACATATAAAATACTGCGAGGAATAGATAAGGTGGACAGAGACAAGATGTTCCAGAGAGGGGACACAGAAACAAGGGGTCATAATTGGAAGTTGAAGACTCCTATGAGTCAAAGGGATGTTAGGAAGTATTTCTTCAGTCATAGAGTTGTCAGGAAGTGGAATAGCTTAGAAAGCGACATAGTGGAGGCAGGAACCATACATAGTTTTAAGACTAGGTTTGATAAAGCTCATGGAGCAGGGAGAGAGAGGACCTAGTAGCAATCAGTGAAGAGGCGGGGCCAGGAGCTATGACTCGACCCCTGCAACCACAAATAGGTGAGTACAAATAGGTGAGTACACCCATATTAGAGCGTTGGTATAACTATACTCTCATACATTCCCCTGTTTGCAATGCACAGCATATTAGGGGCTTTTGGCATGTACACCTCATTTATACCTAACTATATATTATTGTATCATGTCTACCTAACTATGTATCATTGTATCATGTCTAAATAAACTATTATTATTATTATTATTATTATTATTATTATTATTACGTATTATATGGATAAAGTACTTTGTCTCCACAAACTCCTCAGGGATTAAATTATCCTTAAATGTTTGTTTATAGATAAAATACAGCTATGTAGGGTCGATAAACTTTAAACCTAACTAACATCTAGCTAATAAATGCTCGATTATATTTTACCTTCGGTGCAGAAACATGAAGCTGCAGATTACCAACTGTTGAAGTTATCAGAAGTACCACTTTACCAGAAGGTGTACAAGGGGCTGAAGGTATGTCCTTCCTTGGATGAGTGCCTCATCAAGGCCAGGGACACCAAGTATGCTTTCATCACCTGGAGGCTCTACATGGAAGACAGGATCGCTATCAGGTACAGCACCCTACATCATTTATATCTATGGCTTATATACTGGCATTGGTGGTGGAACTGGTATGGTGATACTAACAAGTAGGTAAAAGACAATTTTGCACTCACGAGGGTATTTATTAAGGAAGCCATCTTTTATCTGGTGCTAGTGGTATAAATCCTTAGCTAAAAATCATTTTATTCCATTTAAATTGATCTTTCCTCCCATTTCTCATGTGCAGTATGACTCCTACTGGGTTATTGCTTCCCCAAGAATATTATAATAATATCATTATATAATAATTTAAACAGTAAAATTTCATCATATTGTAATTTTGAAAATAATTTTTAACTAGAATAAACTCAATAAATTTCTCTAATATTAAGTACATAGTTTTTAAGGACTAGAATAAGCTGCCCCTAATGCCATGGCATGTCAGTGGCTCTCCTTGCACTCAATTTACATTGTAACTTCCGATACCCATGTAATCTGCAATGAAATAAAATTTGTTTGTTTGTATTTATTATTATCTCCTTGATGCTGGTCAAGGACGTTTTATTCCAGAAATTGGAGCTACCCTCATCATACCAGGTGTAGGGGTAGAGGGTCAGTTTTCATTACTCCTCCATAGAGCCGCTTAGACTAAAGAAGCTTTCATTATCACCACATAAGCCCACCACTTCCTCCCACTTAGTAAACACAATTACCACTGTACTTTACTATTTCAAAGGAAATCTTAATGAGAACAGATCATGTACCAAATTCTGGTTAATTGAGCACATATAGTGGGTGGAATATATACTCTTAGTAATTGACTTAATTGGTAATTAACTTTACGTGATAACTATAGGGAGAATGATAAATTATTGATTAACATTTTAGAAAGCTGGGGATACAATTTATAACTGACAAAAAGGATACACTTATATGTATACATACTTTAAATTGAAAACTCATTTTTTTGAGTCATTGGGTCTCATTGGTGATTAGTTTGCTCGAAATGCATTGCATATTAGTGGCTTTTTGTGGCTACCAATGTTTTATTACACATACTACATAAAGTAATAAAACAATGTATTGTATTCATATTCTTCCTCCACAAAGACTTCCCCACAAGTCTGATGCCCCATACAAATTTTCTCATATGTCCATTTCTCCAGTCGCATCCTCCACACCAGATTTAGATTTTAGATTTTGCCACCGAAGTGGCTAGTTTATTGTGCACCCCATATCCATCCTGTGGACGGTAGCGCAAGAGCATGCTCCACACCAGACCTGTGTGGTTCTCTGTATCTTTCCCCAGAAATTCTCTCTAGTCTGCCCAAAAAAAATTTCCTTCAACATGCTGTCATTTTAAAAGGTTCTCATGGACCTTCTTAGCCATTCCTACAATATCCAGCAAACTTCTGTCTCTCTCAAAAATAGGAAGTTCCATAAAGTTGCACCTACTGTCTAGTATTAGCCCTTGAACTGAATTTCTGCATTAAAGTAGTCCACTTAAGTTGAGACAGACCATAGACCATCTGACTTCTACACTTGAAGCTGTCCAGAAATTAATCACACTAGTAAATTGGCCCATGTCAAGAAAAAAGACTGGAGGTTGGCACCTCGTTAATCTTCCCTCACTCAAATATTAACTTAAAATTGAAAGTAGGTCTGGTATTCCTCGCCCCTTTCATGTCCCATATCTTATTACCCCTCATTCCTTAGGTGCTATTTGACCCTTTTGGGTTAAGCACTTCCACATGACATTGCTAATAACAATACACAGTGGTGAGATACAGAGGGTAAACTTTTCACTATGATAGGGTATGGACAGTGAAGTTTAAGTTCATGAAGTACACAGTTAATTTTACACTGTGGTGAAGTATAGAAGGTGAATTGCTTTATGTGTTGGTGAATTATAACAGGTTCACTTCTGTGACGGGAGAACAGAAGCTACACATTGCCACCAACAACTTCTTTCCCTCGGATATCGGTTGGGCCTTCAACGCTGGGTGTCCGTACCGAGGCAAGTTCAACCATCAGATCCGGCGGCTACTGGAAGCTGGGCTCATCAGCAAATGGATCTCGCAGATTAAGAAAGACCCCAAGAGACGGGAGGAAGTAGATACTAAGGAAATGACAACCCTGGAAGGTACCCAGCCTATCACCCTCGCCCAGCTGGCAGGGGCCTTCTACATCCTTGTTATAGGCAACATTATTGCATTTTTACTGTTTTTGGTAGAACTTTGCAAAACATAGTCACTTTAAAGATACAAGCACGTGTATTGTAGTTAGCAGATTAATGGTTATATATTAACAACTAGGAATACATACTATACTAAATACCTTTTATTGTGAATTATTAATATTATTTATTTATTTTTATTAACACATCGGCCGATTCCCACCAAGGCAGGTGCCCGAAAAAGAAAAACTTTCATCATCACTCACTCCATCACTGTCTTGCCAGAGGGGTGCTTTACACTACAGTTATTATTATTATTATAATCAAATAGAAGCGCTAAACCACAGGGGTTATACAGCGACACTACAGTTATAAAACTGCAACATTAACACCCCTCCTTCAGAGTGCAGACACTGTACTTCCCATCTCCAGGACTCCAAGTCCGGCCTGCCGGTTTCCCTGAATCCCTTCATAAATGTTACTTTGCTCACACTCCAACAGCACGTCAAGTATTAAAAACCATTTGTCTCCATTCACTCCTATCAAATACGCTCACACATGCTTGCTGGAAGTCCAAGTCCCTCGCACACAAAACTTCCTTTACCCCCTCCCTCCACCCTTTCCTAGGCCGACCCCTACCCCGCCTTCCCTCCACTACAGATTTATACACTCTCGAAGTTATTCTGTCTTGTTCCATTCTCTCTACATGTCCGAACCACCTCAACAACCCCTCCTCAGCTCTCTGGATAATAGTTTTGGTAATCCCGCACCTCCTCCTAATTTCCAAACTCCGAATTCTCTGCATTATATTCACACCACACATTGACCTCAGACATGACATCTCCACTGCCTCCAGCCTTCTCCTCGTTGCAACATTCATCACCCATGCTTCACACCCATATAAGAGTGTTGGTAAAACTATACTCTCATACATTCCCTTCTTTACTTCCATGGACAAAGTTCTTTGTCTCCACAGACTCCGAAGTGCTCCACTCACCCTTTTTCCCTCATCAATTCTATGATTCACCTCATCCTTCATAGACCCATCTGCTGACATGTCCACTCCCAAATATCTGAATACATTCACCTCCTCCATACTCTCTCCCTCCAATCTGATATCCAATCTTTCGTCACCTAATCTTTTTGTTATCCTCATCACCTTACTCTTTCCTATATTCACTTTCAATTTTCTTCTTTTACACACCCTACCAAATTCATCCACCAACCTCTGCAACTTCTCTTCAGAATTTCCCAAAAGCACAGTGTCATCAGCAAAAAGCAACTGTGACAACTCCCACTTTGTATTTAATTCTTTATCTTTTAACCCCACACTCTTGCCAAGACCCTCGCATTCACTTCTCTTACAACCCCATCTATAAATATATTGAACAACAACGGTGACATCACAAATCCTTGTCTAAGGCCCACTTTTACTGGGAAATAGTCCCCTTCTCTCCTACACACACTAACTTGAGCCTCACTATCCTCATAAAAACTCTTCACTGCTTTCAGTAACCTACCTCCTATTCCATACACCTGCAACATCTGCCACATTGATCCCCTATCCACCCTATCATACGCCTTTTCCAAATCCATAAATGCCACAAAAACCTCTTTACCCTTATCCAAATACTGTTCACCTATATGTTTCACTGTAAACACTTGGTCTACACACCCCCTACCTTTCCTAAAGCCCCCTTGTTCATCTGCTATCCTGCTTTCTGTCTTACTCTTAATTCTTTCAATAATAACTCTACCATGCACTTTACCAGGTACACTCAACAGACTTTTTTTTTTTTTTTCAACAAGTCGGCCGTCTCCCACCGAGGCAGGGTGACCCAAAAAGAAAGAAAATCCCCAAAAAGAAAATACTTTCATCATCATTCAACACTTTCACCACACTCATACATAATCACTGTCTTTGCAGAGGAGCTCAGATACGACAGCTGAGAAAAGTCCCTCCCAGCTGTCACTATATCAGACCCCTCCTTTAAAGTGCAGGCATTGTACTTCCCATTTCCAGGACTCAAGTCCAATTAAATCAATTAACTGGTTTCCCTGAATCCCTTCACAAAATGTTACCCTGCTCACACTCCAACAGATCGTCATGTCCCAAAAACCATTCGTCTCCATTCACTCCTATCTAACACGCTCACACATGCTTGCTGGAAGTCCAAGCCCCTCGCCCACAAAACCTCCTTTACCCCTTCCCTCCAACCTTTTCTAGGACGACCCCTACCCCGCCTTCCTTTCCCTACAGATTTATACGCTCTCCAAGTCATTCTACTTTGATACATTCTCTCTAAATGACCAAACCACCTCAACAACCCCTCTTCAGCCCTCTGACAAATACTTTTAGTAACTCCACACCTTCTCCTAATTTCCACATTCCGAATTTTCTGCATAATATTTACACCACACATTGCCCTTAGACAGGACATCTCCACTCCCTCCAGCCTCCTCCTCGCTGCAGCATTTGCAACCCATGCTTCACACCCATATAAGAGTGTTGGTACCACTATACTTTCGTACATTCCCTTCTTTGCCTCCATGGATAACGTTTTTTGTCTCCACAGATACCTCAATGCACCACTCACCTTTTTTCCTTCATCAATTCTATGGTTAACCTCATCCTTCATAAACCCATCCGCTGACATGTCAACACCCAAATACGTATCTGAAAACATTTACTTCTTCCATAATCCCTCTCTCCAATGTGATATCCAATTTTTCTTTATTTAAATCGTTTGATACCCTCATCACCTTACTCTTATCTATGTTCACTTTTAACTTTCTACCTTTACACACACTCCCAAACTCGTCCACTAACCTTTGCAACTTTTCTTTAGAATCTCCCATAAGCACAGTATCATCAGCAAAAAGTAATTGTGTCAACTCCCATTTTGCATTTAATTCTCCATAATTTAATCCCATCCCTCTCCCCAACACCCTAGCATTTACTTCTTTTACAACCCCATCTATAAATATATTAAACAACCATGGTGACATTACACATCCCTGTCTAAGACCTACTTTTACCGGGAAGTAATCTCCCTCTCTCCTACACACCCTAACCTGAGCTTCACTATCCTCATAAAAACTCTTTACAGCCTTCAGTAACTTACTACCTATTCCATACACTTGCAACATTTGCCACATTGCTCCCCTATCCACTCTATCATATGCCTTTTCTAAATCCATAAATGCAATAAAAACTTCTCTACCTTTATCTAAGTACTGTTCACATATATGCTTCACTGTAAACACTTGATCTACACATCCCCTACCCACTCTAAAGCCTCCTTGCTCATCTGCAATCCTACTCTCTGTCTTACCTCTAATTCTTTCAATAATAACCCTGCCATACACTTTACCTGGTATACTCAGTAAACTTATTCCCCTATAATTTTTACACTCTCTTTTATCCCCCTTCCCTTTATATAAAGGAACTATACATGCTCTCTGCCAATCCCTAGGTACCTTCCCTCTTTCATACATTTATTAAACAAAAATACCAACCACTCCAGCACTATATCCCCCTGCTTTTAACATTTCTGTCATGATTCTGTCAATTCCAGCTGCTTTACCCCCTTTCATTCTACGTAATGCCTCACGCACCTCCCCACACTCACATCCTGCTCTTCTTCACTCCTAAACGATGTTGTACTCCCTGGCCAGTACATGAAATTACCGCCTCCCTTTTTCATCGACATTTAAAAGTTCCTCAAAATATTCCCACCATCTACCCAATACCTCCAGCTCCCCATCTACTAACTCCCCTACTCTGTTTTTAACTGACAAATCCATTCGTTCCCTAGGCTTTCTTACCTTGTTTATCTCACTCCAAATTTTTTTCTTGTTTTCAGCAAAATTTCTTGACAGAGCCTCTCCCATTCTTTCATCCGCTCTTCTTTTGCACTCTCTCACCACTCTCTTCACCTTTCTTTTACTTTCCATATATGTACTCTGCTCTTCTATTAACACTTCTGTTTTGTAAAAACCTCTCATAAGCTACCTTTTTCTCTTTTATCACACCCTTTACTTCTTCATTCCACCACTCACTCCTCTTTCCTCCTGCACCCACCCTCCTATAAGTAAGTAAGTTTATTCAGGTATACACAAATACATTTACATTCTAATACTGCATTCTAATACTGCATTTTTAAAACTATCCCAACTCTCTTCAACCCCCCCACTACTCCTACTTGCACTAGCCCACCTTTCTGCCAATAGTTGCTTATATCTCACCCTAACTTCCTCCTCCCTTAGTTTATACACTTTTACCTCTCTCTTACTTGCTGTTGCCATTTTCTTTTTGTCCCATCTACCTTTTACTCTAACTGTAGCTACAACCAAATAATGATCTGATATATCCGTTGCCCCTCTATAAACATGTACATCCTGAAGCCTACTCATCAACATCAACAGACTTATTCCCCTATAATTTTTGCACTCTCTTTTGTCCCCTTTGCCTTTATACAAAGGAACAATACACGCTCTCTGCCAATCCCTAGGTACCTTACCCTCTTCCATACATTTATTAAATAATAGCACTAACCACTCCAAAACTATATCCCCACCTACTGAAGATGGATCACACAACAACACCTGCCTGACACCTAGACCCTACACTGGGGCCAGTTAGATCTAAATGCAAGGACTACTGGTACACTTTCCTGTGAGTGATGGGCATATCCCTTATCTTCTGCCATCCATAGGTAATTTATTAAGGTCCTGCAAATTTCCTGTCCCAATTCTTCAGCAGGGGACATTAACACAGGTTCCTATTACAAATTCAGGCCAAAAAACCCCAATTTAGCCATGAAGACACCGGATTATTAGTTCAATTTTCCACAACAACCAGTGCCCACAAATTACAAATGGCGTCCACCGCGGCGTCACTCCCCTGGCTGTTATGCATCCCTCCTCACTCGAAATTTCTCGAAGGGTCCAAATAGCATCACATTTTAATACACAATTATTATATTATTCATTTACATGTTCTACATTTAGGAAATTATGTAAAAAATTCCACACCTTTCATAACTTACTGATCTGAGCTGTATTTTTTATTTAATTTGTTCACTTGATAAAACAAAATTCAGTCTTCAGTTACAATTTTGATATTTAAATGCAAAATTCTAAATCTAGCTAAAAATATGGCTGTAATTAACAAGAAAGGCACCAAGATTTGGTGTTGAAATTACAAGGTTTATGTGGAACAACTTTATCTTCAACGTAGATCGTCCCTCGTTCACCAAAAAACCCACACTTAGGAAAGAACAGTTCAATCTGCCCTGCACCATTGTGAAGTCACACTAAGGTGAGAAAAGAAAAGAAGATTGATTTATTGTTCAATGACTGCATCCTAACAAGTCTTAATCCTAAGAGGACCCATCCAAGGTTCCTGAAAATGTTTTTGTGAATCTGCTATTGATAGCTACGGAGTCCTCACCTGTGGGGTTGATGTTCTGTGCTTTGGCTATGATCAGGGTCTCTCTCTACTGCCTGTGTTCCACTATAAGTTTTATGTAATACAGCTGGGTGGTCAGGTACATTTGCTAATAAGCACGTGTAGTATTCTGTTTTGTACATCATGCATATATAGTACAAGATAATTTTCACAATGTTTTTGAATATCTTTGTTTTCTACCAAGTCTGTCAGGTTGCACATGGCTTCGGTGAAGGATGTGATTATTGACATCATTGATTACTCAGGGGTAATATGGTACGGCTTACCTTGTTCCCTTGGGGTATGGTGCTCTTTACTAGTGGCTGTTGTGGTGTCTGATAGACACATTGGTGGTAGTCTGTTCCTGTAGCATGGACCCTGCCAGCTGCTGTGGGGTAGGAGTTTGAGAAGAAGCGTCAGGAATCAGCTGAGCAAGGGCACAACATTGTGGATGATGTTTTCTCTGCTTCCTCTGTCATTGTGGCAGGGAAAATGGCCCTGGATTCTGTGATAGTGTAGCCTCCTCTGGATGACACTGCTGCTAAGTGGTGCATGCTGTACTCTGTTAGAGGCTGGACAACCAGGGTTTTCCATGCTGCCCTGACCAGGCAGAGCCTCTCTGGGCAGTGCAGGTTCCAGGCATGATTCTTTTCCTGCAACTCAGACACCAAAGTTCTATAGCTTCAGACTGCTTTAGTTTATCCAAGCAGTCCTTGGTTGGGTGAGACCCGTTGCAGACAGTGCACTTCATTAAAGAGTTTAAACCCTTGCAAAGTAGCAAAGCTTGTACAAATCATGATGTAGAAGTGTTATCCATGTTATAAAACTTGGTAGAAAAAATATCTAATTTCTGAACTATCATGTATATACTGTAAAAAAAAAAAGTATTTAGTTTATAAACTGTAGCACTTGATATGCTGCATACGAGCTCAAGTGAAATAATTGTCGATGAATAAACAGAAGGTGGATGAGGGGATCTAACCAGGGTCTGTAAATTGACAGTCTGATGCTCTACTGTCTATCGTGGCCCCCTGTGGTTTAGCGCTTCTATTTGATAATAATAATACTGTCTATCGTGGTTCAATCCTCTCATCCTTCTATTTATTCATGCTACATACATATACAGAGCACCTACTAATTTTCTTGATCATGGAGGTGGTTTTCAGTGGGCATTCAAGCAGATAACTGGTGATCAATGTCTTGTAAACTTATTTCACTTTTAATTACCTATTTTTTATATTTGATTTCAGTAAAATATTAGGGCATGTTTGAAGTTTTTAATAAATAAATGAATATTAGTGTACAATAAACTGTGTGCCTGACATATACCAACATTGGCACCTGAACAATGTTGTATGGCAGGTATAAAGGCACATAATGTCAAGCACTTGTTTTAGATGTTTTGCTCAGGGCTGAACTTGATAAAGCAAAATGTGTAATGAAATGTCTTCTAAAATAAAAGCTTATTATGCATTACATGTCTTTACAAAAACTTGTCAGCTTCTTGCCCCTCACCAACATTTGAATGGCACTGGACAGTGGAAACTGACTGACAGCACATGGAGTCCTCCTAGTCAGATTGGCAAATGCTTTATCCCAAAGATGAGAAGTGCAGAAGAGGCCCTTTCTGGCTAGGAGACAATGATGTAGATCTTTACTGTAATTATTGTACTGCATGTTTATGGCCTTTCTTGCCTGTATTAACAAACTAGAAATTAATTTGGTCTTGTTGATTTAAGGGGGACATGTGAGATGTTTGTGAAACTCATGCATGTGAGGATTTAGGTCATGTATACGGGTAACTTAGTAGCCTGGGTCAGTAGTCTGCTCCAGTTTCCAGCAGCCAATGTGTAAGCTTTCTTAATTTCAGTAAATCCTGGCTAAGGACATTGAGTATTTTTGTACCTAAATCCCAATAATGCAATTTATTCCTGCCTAGAAGAGGGGGTGTTTAACCTGTTTCTAGACTGAGGGACTGATTACCTAGTCTTCTACTGTCAAATGTATATAATTTTGCAAGGCTGAGGGACTGATTACCTACTCTTCTACAGTCTTTGTTTGTCACTGTTTTGAGAAAGACATTGGATAGCAAAACATCTAGAAAATAAATACCCAGATGTTGTATGTATCTAATTCATCACTTTCCTTGCTTTAATTACATATTTAAGAATTATATAGTACAGTAATTATAATGCATAAGTATATTTAAAAAGTTCACATTTGAAATAGAGAAAGCAGTGGCATTTAAATCTCATACAAAATGTGCTATATTACAAATAAGTCACATGTACATTTTATAAGGGTTTACTGTTTTCATACATTTAAGCAACATGCCCCAAAATCAAGTACACCAAAATATTGTAATGGGCATTTTTTTTACACTAAAGAACATGTCAGTTTTATCACAGGAGAATTTTACGACTTTGTAACTATACAGGCACTAAGTACAGTACAGCACTGTACTATACATATATATTTACCAATATTTACCAATACACTGCCCACAACATCAGTTTTCAGTAGTTATTATATGCTTCATGTAATGTATTTCAAGTGCTCATGATATGTATAACATCCAAATGAAGCAAGAAACTACTAAATACTATTACTGTACTTACTAGTACTTTTTGGAAAAAAATTATTAATCAACATGATATTCACAAATATGAACATTCCAAGTCTCAATTGATTTGGTTATTCCACATTTATAACAAAAATCATAGATATATCTAAATGGGTTTTAAAGATTTTAGTAATAAATAACTGATACTGTAAAGGAAAATTTTGCCACTGAGAAATTAAAGCATAAACCTATTCACAAAAGTGACAATCTTAACACTAGGAGTAAAAATAAACCTTAATACTGAATTGGCAACAACTTTAGTAGTAAAGATTAATTGTACAAATAAAAATATATACATCTTCCCATGTGAAATTAAAAGAATTATCATAGCTGATATCAATACATAACAGTTAATTATTATTATTATTATAATCATAACTAAGCGCTAAACCCACAAGGGTCATACAGCGCTACAACATAATTTAAAATTGCACTCTCGGTAAAAACAAACAGCAAAACATTAGAACTGATGTTCAGTTCTTGTTACTTAAATTAACAAAATTCCCAAACGTTGCTTTAACATCTCTTAACAGCTTTCAATATGAACAAATTAGCTTGGAGTTCCATTGAATTAAATTGGAGCTGTGAAAAAACTTGGTAAAAATTTTATTCTATGATTAGGGTTTCATGTTCCATCTAAATTTTGTAAAATTTAGCAGAGTTCATTAATTTGAATCTAAGAGCACAGTGCTTTTATTCTATGGAAAGCAAAAACAGATTAACTTCTACAAATTATACTGACTTGTAAGGATTTCATTAAATAAATGAAGCAAAGCACATAAAATAATAGGTTCTCATTAAATTTGAATTAAAAGAATGGTATTTGTTTTAGAGGGTGAGAATAAATTTATCAAATAAATTACAGAACCCAAAAAATTTTCATATATAAAGTAAGCCTTATCGACTGTTAAAGTATAAAAGTTCTTGAAGAAATTCACATTGTACAAAAAAAAAAATAATAAATCCTTCTATACATACATATATATATACACAGTTGTACATACATTAGCCTTAATATTCACAAGAGGTATTTTCCCACTTAAAAATCATCTTGATCTCCTTGTATCTAGCACCAAGATTGACTGGGGCTATGGTCAAGATCAACTGTAGATGCAGATGTCATCCCACTTACAGCAGAAAGAGCTGATACGCCACTCAGACGGTGATTGTCTAGTTCAGCTATTATATCACAATCTCTCTTATGTCTTAAATTAACCCCATTTATTTTTCCAAAATCTTTGGTATTTGTTAAATCACTTCGCTGTTTTAAGTCTCCAGCCGACATGTTTACATAGGAGTTATCCAAGAGTGGATTGTAATTGGAATCCAGGTCAATGTCTTGGCCTTCATTATCATAAGAGCCTGCTTGTAAACAAGGTCCAGTATAGACCTTATTATTTGATGGCTTGAGGTAGTGCTGTGGAGACATAACATTTGACATTGTGGTCAACGGGAAAGTAAAGGTGACACTGGTAGGAGAGTCTGGAATAGGAGATGCGAGACTTGGGCTAAGTGGAGTGGATGGAATTGATACCTGAGCTGTTGTGATGAGGCTTGTAGGAGAACGGGGAAAATCTGATGTTTGTGTAGAAAACCTTGGCAAGTCAAATGAGGCTTCAGCACCTAATGGAAGACTACCTGGAGGTGATCTTGGAGAAACTGGTGGAGATGACAGTGAGGGTTCATTGACCAGCTGTAGGTATTGCTGATGCCTCCTTAGAGGAGCTGTCAGAGGTAGGGTGCTTGCTCCTGAGAATGAATCGCACTCTTCAACTTCTACTCCATTCCCTGCATCATCTTGACTTCCATTTCTCCCTCCAAGGTTGATAACACTGCCACTTGTTTGGGCTGACCATGAATTACTTGGCGAGCAATCATTCCCACTAACTAAGGAATTTCCTGTTAAAGTAAATGGACTTGAGTTTTAAATAGAAATGAAAGTAATACTAAAGTAGAAAATTAGTTAAAATCTTCTCTGCGTACACAATTTATAGGAAAATAATTTGCCTTTCTTGGTATATTTCACATGCTATGCTAATAACTTCTATATATTGGGAGTTGCCCCCCAAAATACTGACTTTTGTAAGACTGTTAAATGAATGGCAAGAAAATATTACTTTGCCAAAATTCACAGGTTTCACTATATATCTAAGCTAAAAAAAAAAAAAAAAAAAAAAAAAATGCAGCAAGTCTATCTATTCTGAATTTAAGTAATTGTCAAAGAATTAGCAGCCTAAATGAAAACAAAATTCCCCACCTGAGTTAGTGTTGTAATTCTCATCACGATCTTCAGCATAAGCCAGGTTATCAAGGCCACAATCACCTAAAACAGCAAACATAAGCATATATGACAGCACAAACTTTGGCATTCTATCAAATACCTTTACATTCCTCATTTTTTACCCAGTGATTTAATACTTGTTAGCATAAATCAGTTATTTCATTTGAATTCCTTTACATGTTGGTAAAAAATTAGGAATCTGGTGGCAATCAAGGTATAAAAACTTAACAGGATGCAAAAGTCAAGAAAACAAGCAAGTTATGGCAATATAAAAGCTGAAGGGCATATCATGCAAAAGATGGAATAACTCTCAATTTTACATACAGTATTTCAACTGCAGGAATAATAAAAAAGCACGGCATATTCCGCATATTATACGAGCACATATATGTATTTTGCAACTTACGTATGCTGTCCAAAATCAGGCATAATTAGTAATGAAAATTTACAGCAAATCACACAATGCATTAATTCTTTACCAGACAATGAACAAGAAACATGTTAATCAGTTCAGCCATCTAAGACATTTTACAGTTCTCTCACGCTTAAGATCTGTAGCAAATTCATCAGAAACAGATTAACTTGTAAATCACAAAGCATGGAAGATATGAATGGCCTACTTACCATTTGAACCAATATAGTGAACATTGTGAACTGCAAGGGCTGGCAAAGCTGAGATAGTTTCCTCCAACATCAATAGTGCTCTAAGACATTCTTTAAAAGTTGGTCGGTTCTCTGGACTGTAGCTCCAACAACGCTCCATCAGTTTATGGCTAAAAAGAAAAGTCAAAGCTTCCATCTACTTATCTGCTGCATTTTTATTTTATCTTGCAACTTGAGCATGCTGACACTCTTCAATAAAACTTTAAATGAAAAATATTTTTTTAAGTTCATAAATGAGGTTAGCATTGTCCTAACAAGACAATGTGATAACTATTAAATTAGTTTGGAAAAAATACAATGTCCTATAACACTTAAGGCAAGAAATGCAATAGATAATAGATCTTTACTAAATATATCTATGAAAAATATTTGAACAAGATTTCATGCAATCCAAATACAGATCCCAGACATTTATATTAAATGTATTGTTTTCAAAATACAGTGGACCCTCGCCATTCGAATTTAATCCGTTCCAGGAGCTTGTTCTAAACGTGAAATGTTCGAAAGGCGATTTAATTTTTCCCATAAGAAATAATGGAAATACAATTAATCCGTTCCAGAAATCCAAAAATATATAAAAAATAATATATTTTAATAAAATTAAGCTTCTACATAGACAAAAACATTAAATACTACAGTGCTGTACTACTAAAAGTATTAGTAAATAAATGCAAGTCTTTTTACTTACCATTATTGAAGATTGTTGATGGCATATGGAAGAGAGGGAGGAGGAGTGAGGGAGGGAGGGGTTAGTGTTTGGAAGGGAATCCCTTCCAGAAGGACTTCAGGTACCAAAGCCCTATCTGGGGTTATTCTTTTCTTTGTCTTTTAATCCCACTAGGACCAGCTTGGGAGTCACTGGACACTTTAACAAAATAACTGTTCACAGTCCTCTGTTTCTGGCGCCTTTTCAACATGTTCCTGAAGAAGGACATTGTTTGGTCACTGAACATGCTGCTGTTATGGCTTGTTTGAGCTTGTTCAGGGTGGTATTTTTCAACAAAACTTTGCAATCTATTCCACATTGTACACATCTCCTTAATCTCTGAAGAAGGCACCTTCTTCAGCCCCTCTTCCTCCTCCTTCTCTCGTGAATCAATAGCCTCAAATCTGGTCTGATGCTCTTCCTTTTCCAGCTCTTGCAGCTCTTGAGTTGTTAGCTCTACCCTGTGGCCCTGCACTAACTCTTCCACATCATCGCCACTCACCTCCAACCCCATGGACTTGCCCAATTCCACAATACAGTCCACAACAGGCACAGGGTCGGCAGGGTCAGGGTCAGGGTCAGCCTCAAACCCTTCAAAATCCCTCTGTTGGACACAACCTGGCCACAATGGTCTCCAAATAGAGTTCAAAGTCCTTGAAGTCACTCCCTCCCAAGCCTTGCCTATAAGGCCTATGCAGCTGTATATATTGAAATGATTCTTCCAGAACTCTCTAAGGGTCAATTCACTGTCCGAGGTCATTTCAAAGCACTTTTCAAACACTGCTTTTGTGTAGAGTTTTTTGAAGTTACAGATGACCTGCTGGTCCATGGGCTGAAGGAGAGGAGTGGTGTTAGGAGGCAAGAACTTCAGTTTTATAAATTTGAAGTCTTCACACAGTAGGTCTTCCATGTTTTGAGGATGTGAAGGAGCATTGTCCAGCAACAGGAGGCACTTTTTGTCCAAACCCTTTTCCTGTAGGTATTTTCTCACACTGGGGCCAAACACTTCATGGATCCAGTCACTGAAAAGGTGCTTTGTGACCCATGCATTCTGACTAGCTCTCCACAAGACACACAATCTACTTTTGACGACATTGTGTCTCTTGAACACTCTGGGATTTTCTGAGTGATACACTAGTAAAGGCTTTAATTTAAAATCCCCACTAGCATTACTACACATCATGAGAGTTAGCCTGTCTTTCATAGGCTTGTGTCCTGGCAGTGCCTTTTCTTCCTGAGTAATGTAGGTCCTGTTGGGCATTTTCTTCCAAAACAGGCCTGTTTCGTCACAATTGAACACTTGTTCAGGTTTCAATTTTTCAGTCTTTATGTAGTCCTGAAACTCCTTTATGAATTTTTCAGCTGCATGTTTGTCTGAACTGGCAGCCTCACCATGCCTTACCACATTATGTATGCCACTACGATTTTTAAATCTCTCAAACCAGCCTTTGCTGGCTTTAAATTCACTACCATTACAATCAGCACTGGTTGCAGGCATTTTCACAAATAATTGACTCAGACACACTATCACCCGCTAACTCTTTATCCTTGATCCACACCAGCAACAACTTCTCAATCTCTTCGATTATTTGTGGTCTGTTTTTGGCTCACACAGTAACACCTTTTGCAACATCAGCTTGCTTAATTTCTTCCTTCTTAAGCAGGATAGAAGTGATAGTTGACCTGTTTTTGCCATATATCCTGGCAAGATCACACAATCGCACACCACTCTCATATTTTTGTATTATTTCCTTCTTCATTTCTACGGTGTTTCTCACTTATATCAGCCCAGGGGTACCACTAGGAACTTTCTTGGGACCCATGGTAGCTTATTTCACAGTCGCACTTAATGAACAAACTCCAAAAAATTATAATTGTGTGAAATGTCTGGGGAAGCGTGCAGGGTATTGTTCTCTCAAGTGTAAACAACGCGGGACTGGCTCTCCACGCCTGCGCTGTGAGGCACCCAAGCGCCTGAGCCGACAGGTCAGGAACGTATTCGTTCGACTCGCGATAATTTGTTCGCATGACGATATCGAATTTTTTGTACTAATGACGATTTGTTCGACTGCCGAGCCGTTCGAATAGCGGGGGTCCACTGTACAGTACATTATATGAAATGGATGATTCACAAAAATGATTTATTAACATGAACCATGATTAGAAATTCATTTGCAATTAAACTATAATACGTATATTCTTTGGGGTATTGAAAAACTTACAGTTCCTCTGGGCAATTGGGAGGACGATTAAGGCGCCCTCCGCCCCTGACATAATGTAGCACTTCAAGGTTGGTGCGTGCAGGGTATGGCTGCTGACCAAGAGTCAAGATCTCCCACAACAGCACTCCAAATGCCCAAACATCAGAATGACTTGTGAACACTCCATCAACCAGAGATTCTGGAGACAGCCACCTCACTGGTAACAGCCCCTCTCCCTATACAAAAAAGATTTTGCTAAATAAGAGATGCCTGGTTGACTAGACAAGCCTGGCCCAAGGCCGAGCTCTGGGAATAGAAAAAACTCGCAAAACTCATCAAAAGTAAAGGTAAAGACAATGTATGTTTTTTTCAGTACTGTACAGATAACAATCACTTATTATATAAAAAATAAAAAAGCTTCATTAATTTTAGGGGTATTTTAAATAAATTTAAAAGTTTTTCACTCAGGAATTTCACAAGCCTACTCTTATAAATATGGCATTAAGTTGTAAATAAAATTACGGCATAGCCCATAGAAGGCATAAAAACCAGAATATAAAAAATATATCTATATATATATATATATATATATACAATGGATCCCCGGTGTTCGTGATTTATTCGTTCCAGAATGCTGTTCAAGTGCCGTTACCAAACAAATTTGTTCCCATAAGGAATAATGTAAATTAGACTAGTCCTTTTAGACCCCCAAATATACACTTACAAAAGCACTTACAAAAATACACTTACATAATTGTTCGCGTTTGGAGCATCACAAACACCAGGAGTCCACTATATATATATATATATATATATATATATATATATATATATTTATCTCCATGGGGAAGTGGAACAGAATTCTTCCTCCGTAAGCCATGCGTGTCGTAAGAGTCGACTAAAATGCCGGGAGCAAGGGGCTAGTAACCCCTTCTCCTGTATACATTACTAAAGTTAAAAAGAGAAACTTTTGTTTTTCTCTTTAGGCCACCCCGCCTTGGTGGGAAGCGGCCGATTTGTTGAAAGAAGAAGATATATATATTTTAGGTAGTAGGTTGGTAGACAGCAACCGCCCAGGGAGGTACTACCGTCCTGCCAAGTGAGTGTAAAACGAAAGCCTGTAATTGTTTTACATGATGGTAGGATTGCTGGTGTCTTTTTTGTCTCATAAACATGCAAGATTTCAGGTATGTCTTGTTACTTCTACTTACACTTAGGTCACACTACACATTCATGTACAGTGGACCCTCGGTTAACGAAATTAATCCGGTCCAGGAGCTATTACTTAATCTGAATCTTTCGTTATCTGAAACCTTATTTCCCATAAGAAATAATGTAAATACAATTAATTCGTTCCACAAAAAATAATCACTCAAAAAAAAAACAATAACATTTACTTACCTTTATTGAAGAGTTGCAAGCATCTGGAAGGTAGAGTTGCTGACAGGGGCAGGGTGTTAATGGTTGGAAGGGAAATCCCCCTCCAAAAGGACTTCAGGTAACAAGTCCCTCTCTGGGGTTACTTCCCTTCTTTTTCTTTTAATGCATGCCTGCTACACTCCCTGCATGCCTGCTACACTCCCTGCATGCCTGCTACACTCCATGCATGCCTGCTACACTCCCTGCATGCCTGCTACACTCTCTGCATGCCTGCTACACTCCCTGCATGCCTGCTACACTCCCTGCATGCCTGCTACACTCCCTGCATGAATGCTACACTCCCTGCATGCCTGCTACACTCCCTGCATGCCTGCTACACTCCCTGCATGCCTGCTACACTCCCTGCATGAATGCTACACTCCTGCATGCCTGCTACACTCCCTGCATGCCTGCTACACTCCCTGCATGCCTGCTACACTCCCTGCATGCCTGCTACACTCCCTGCATGCCTGCTACACTCCCTGCATGCCTGCTACACTCCCTGCATGCCTGCTACACTCCCTGCATGCCTGCTACACTCCCTGCATGCCTGCTACACTCCCTGCATGAATGCTACACTCCCTGCATGAATGCTACACTCCCTGCATGCCTGCTACACTCCCTGCATGCCTGCTACACTCCCTGCATGCCTGCTACACTCCCTGCATGAATGATACACTCCCTGCATGAATGCTACACTCCCTGCATGAATGCTACACACTCTGCATGAATGCTACACTCTCTGCATGAATGCTACACTCCCTGCATGCCTGCTACCACTGGGGTGCCACTAGGAAGCTTCTTTGGACCCATGGTGACTTATTTCACAGTGACAATCACTAAACCACCAAAAAAGACACCAAATATATTGTGAATCTTTGAAAGAGCGCGCTAGGTAATGTTCTCTCAATGGTAAACAACGCTTCACTGGCGTCCTGCGCTTGCGCGGAGCAGGCGGACACGTCTAATACCTTTCGGTAACCGAGGAATTTTTTGCTAACCGATTCCGAAAAAAGCTTACGTTTTCCGAAACTTTCGTTAACGGGACCTTTCGTTAACCGAGGGTCCACTGTACAAGCATATATATATATACACACCCCTCTGGGTTTTCTTCTTTTTTCTTACTAGTTATTGTTCTTATTTCCTCTTATCTCCATGGGGAAGTGGAACAGAATTCTTCCTCCGTAAGCCATGCGTGTCGTAAGAGGCGATTAAAATGCCGGGAGCAAGGGGCTAGTAACCCCTTCTTCTGTGTATATTACTAATTGTAAAAGGAGAAACTTTCGTTTTTCCTTTTGGGCCACCCCGCCTTGGTGGGAAACGGCCGACGTGTTGAAAGAAGAAGAAAGATATATATATATATATATATTTTAGGTAGTAGGTTGGTAGACAGCAACCGCCCAGGGAGGTACTACCGTCCTGCCAAGTGAGTGTAAAACGAAAGCCTGTAATTGTTTTACATGATGGTAGGATTGCTGGTGTCTTTTTTGTCTCATAAACATGCAAGATTTCAGGTATGTCTTGTTACTTCTACTTACACTTAGGTCACACTACACATTCATGTACAAGCATATATATATATACACACCCCTCTGGGTTTTCTTCTTTTTTCTTACTAGTTCTTGTTCTTATTTCCTCTTATCTCCATGGGGAAGTGGAACAGAATTCTTCCTCCGTAAGCCATGCGTGTCGTAAGAGGCGACTAAAATGCAGGGAGCAAGGGGCTAGTAACCCCTTCTCCTGTATATATTACTAAATGTAAAAGGAGAAACTTTCGTTTTTCCTTTTGGGCCACCCTGCCTCGGTGGGAAACGGCTGACGTGTTGAAAGAAAGATATATATATATATATATATATATATGCAAGAAAACCACTATGAAAAAATAGAAGAATTCCAAGCGCTTTCGTGACTACTCACATTATCAAGGAACTATAACAGGAAACATGACAAGAAGGGCTTATATAAGGGGCGAGACTACACCTCACAGTCACATCACACTAACAAATACTACACCTCACAGTAGCGTAACATCACACGACTCTGTGAAGAGGAAAATAAGAAAGGACCTGAAACTCTTCCCAAGAATTAAGATTAGTCCAATTTATTATTAAATTCTTCCCAAATTTTATTAATTATAAATGAATCCAATTTATATAAACCAAAAGAAATATTCATATTATTTTCAAAACTGCTTTTAATGAAACATGATTCTATTATATTTCTCTCAACCATGGACTTGCTTGATACAACCTTCTCAGCATTTTGAAAATCAATTGGATGGTTAAAATCTCTCACATGAATAAATAGAGCATTAGAATCTTGTCCAGTTCTAATGCTATATTTATGTTGTTTTAATCTTAGTTCAAGACTTTTACCAGTTTGACCAAAATAAACTTTATCGCATATTTTACAGGGAATCTTATAGACACATCCGTCAGCATTTTGGGGGAATTTTTATCAAAAGTCTTTTACTGTATCAAGATTTTTAAATACAACTTTGATATTAAAATTCTTAAGAAAGGAAGGCATATCAACCAAGTTTTCATGGTAAGGAGAACCAACATATTTTTGGTTGAATAAGGTTGGTTGTCCCTTTTGGATTGTAAAAAGTATTCCTAGCTATTTTAAAAGATTTATCAATTATGTTTCTTGGGTATTTTAAATCATTAGCTATTTCATAAATTTTAGAGATTTCTTCATCTATGAACTCTGGACTACAAATACGTAAAGCTCTCAAAAACATTGAAGAAAAAACCGACACTTTAACTCCATCTTGATGTGAAGAGTAATAGTGTACATAGGAACAATTATTTGTAGGTTTTCTGTAAATTTTAAATTTAAAATCAATGTTACCCTTAATAATAAAAACATCTAGGAAGGGCAATGAGTTATTTACTTCGAATTCTACAGTAAAATTTATAGAATGAGCTAAGCTATTTAATTTAACAAGGAAATGGTTTATATCTACTTCCTTAGGCATAAGGCACAAAATATCATCAACATATCTATACCACTTAGCTCTATTGGGAAGGATAGTGTTAAGCAATCTTGTTTCGAAAAATTCCATATATAAGTTACTAAGAACAGGTGAAAGAGGATTTCCCATTGCCATACCAAACTTCGAGTGTAAAACTCATCATTAAATACAAATTTTGCATCAACAATACAAAGTTTAATAAGTTTAATGATAGTAGGAACTGGCAATGGTAAATCATAATTAACCAGTTCTTCAGATAAGAACCTTAGTAAATCATCAACTGGAACTTTTGTAAACAAGGAGGTAACATCAAAACTAACCATATTGAAATCATTTAAATCAGTCAAGGTGCTTAATTTATCAACTAAATCTAAGTTGTTTTTAACATTAAAATTAGAAATTTTTCCAACAATTGGGCTCAAAATATCAACAAGCCATTTAGAAAGTTTATAAGAAACTGAACCTATAGAGCTAATAATTGGTCTAACAGGATTACCAGGTTTGTGTGTTTTTATTAATCCATACATATAAGGTAAAGATGGATTAGTGGAAGTAAATTTTTAATTAATTCATCTTTGCCCTTCAATAGATGTTTTATTGTTTTATTGAAATTGCTGTTGACAGATTCTAAGGGATTCTTTCTAAGTTTAGAATAGGTTTCAAAATCATCTAGGAGGTTATTCATTTTATCTTGGTAATCGGTTTCTTTCATAATTACAATTGCATTAATTTTATCTGCTTTAGTAAGACGCAAATTTTTATTATTCAAAAGTGAATCATAAGACTTAAAAAACTTGGTTGATATGCCTTCCTTTCTTAAGAATTTTAATATCAAAGTTGTATTTAAAAATCTTGATACAGTAAAAAGACTTTTGATAAAAAATTCCCCCCAAAATGCTGACGGATGTGTCTATAAGATTCCCTGTAAAATATGCGATAAAGTTTATTTTGGTCAAACTGGTAAAAGTCTTGAACTAAGATTAAAACAACATAAATATAGCATTAGAACTGGACAAGATTCTAATGCTCTATTTATTCATGTGAGAGATTTTAACCATCCAATTGATTTTCAAAATGCTGAGAAGGTTGTATCAAGCAAGTCCATGGTTGAGAGAAATATAATAGAATCATGTTTCATTAAAAGCAGTTTTGAAAATAATATGAATATTTCTTTTGGTTTATATAAATTGGATTCATTTATAATTAATAAAATTTGGGAAGAATTTAATAATAAATTGGACTAATCTTAATTCTTGGGAAGAGTTTCAGGTCCTTTCTTATTTTCCTCTTCACAGAGTCGTGTGATGTTACGCTACTGTGAGGTGTAGTATTTGTTAGTGTGATGTGACTGTGAGGTGTAGTCTCGCCCCTTATATAAGCCCTTCTTGTCATGTTTCCTGTTATAGTTCCTTGATAATGTGAGTAGTCACGAAAGCGCTTGGAATTCTTCTATTTTGTCATAGTGGTTTTCTTGCATATTTTGATATCACCTGTTTACTGTGATCTTTTTGCATATATATATATATATATATAGATATATACAAACAGAAATGCTCTTTAAAACAACACACACACACAGGTAACAATGATTATCTATAGATATACAGTACCTCTTTTCTATAGTAATCATTTTTGTATATATCTCTGGCTAGCCCAAAATCACCAATTTTCACTATACGTGATTCTGGGTCAGTTGTCGAGACAAGACAATTCCTCGCAGCCAAGTCACGGTGGACATAGTGCATTTCTTCCAAATACACACAGCCTTTAGCCACATCCAGACACATGGCCACCAAGTCTGCTAATGTCAAGCTACACTCAACCTAAAAAATTAATAGAATTTATTTAAAAGGTGGATACAATAATGCTCATTGTTACATACACTATGCCTGCAGTTTGGAGGGAAATATGAGCTGTAATGTCAACATGCCTCTGGCAAGACAGTGGTGGAGTGAGTGATAGTGAAAGTGTTTCTTCTTTTTTTGAGTCACTCTACTTCTGTGGGAGACAGTTCAAACTTCAGACACTAAGGCATCATCCAATATGAATGTGACTAAACATTTGACCCTCCAATATGAATATGACTTAACATTTTCTATAAATTTCAAACTTATTTATAAAATAATAATAATAAACTTAAAACTTACTCCACGACTTGTACGAAGATAGGAGAGAAGATCGCCACCTTCCATCAGTTCAAGGATAAGGAAGAAAGGATCATGGTCTGTACATACAGCCAGAAGACGCAGGATATGTTCATGCTGGAAGTGACTCATCAACTGAGCCTCCTTCAGGAACTCAGCCTTTTCTGTCTCTGTTGCTCCTTTACGGAGAGTCTGAAAAGCATCAATGGCATTCATTGTTTACAGAGTAATACAAAATTATATTCTTAAAATGTTTAAAATGCACATATTTTTTCAGTTTCGATATACGTAGTGGCCAAAAAATATACAGCCTCTCCTCACTTAACGACAGAGTTCTGTTCCTAAGACCATGTCGGTAAACAAATTCGTTGCAAAATGAAGAGATGCTATGATGGTAGTGGGTTTGTGTCAACCATCTTTGATATTGTTTTAATGTCACCTTCGCATATTTATAACATTTCTGGTATATTTTTAAATGTTTATACAGTAATGTACTGTATACATTGTATTAAACAGAATAGAGGAAATCAGCTCTAATAAACATTATTTATGTATGCATACTGGTCAGAGAGCCTGTCATAAGTCTGAGTCGTTGGTAAATGAGTATGTTGCTAAGTGAGGAGAGGCTGTACTCATATTTGCCAATCATATAAAATGTATACTCATGTATACATGAAAAATAGGAATTAATGGATACACATACCTTAATTGCCACCTTTGTGACCTCAGGTAAACATGGCAGTCCACAGGCTGTCCCTTCAAATACTTCACCAAAGGCTCCACAACCCAGAAACTTGGTGAGATTGATACAATGCCGTGATACATGGGGCAGATCCAGGTCATCTCCTGAAATTACATTTTGAAAAAATACTTGAGCTTTTTTTGTAGCTATACAGCTGGATGTTTAATAAGACAGCAATAAATACTTCTCACAGATGAAGAAAAGGATTTATCAAATTACCTTTTTCATGAAGATTCAAGGGTACAATATTTTTGCCTTTTTATCAGACTGAGATATACTGTTATTCATTGTGCAGCTAAAAGCTGTTTATGTAAGATATTAATATAGAATACTGTAATAAACAAAACATGTTTTTATTTTTCACCTACCTGGAAAAGTGTGAAGGTTATAGAGAACATTATTTTCTGTAACAAAGTTATTATTTATTGGCAACTGTCGAAGAGTTGCTAATTCTACTTCACGAGATCGTGGATGGTGGTGGTGGTGAGAATCATTAAGAGAAGCTGCTTTAATTTTCCCTTCTTCTTCCTCTCTGCTCGTTTCATACCTAAAAACATGATCCGAGAATGTTATTAATTATTATGTCAAATTTAAATGAGAAACTAAATATACAGAACTGCTTGTGACTGCTACAAGAATTTGAGCTATATTCTTTGCACTAGTGAATACTACTGTGAAAATTAGACACTAAAATATTAGACCAGTAACAATGGTATAATAATGTACATCCAGTTCATAACCTGCCAGAACACCTCCAAACTTACAATTATTTATTATTATCAAAAAAATTTAATTTGAAGCAAATAACTCATTTCTTTTCTTTCAACAAACCAGCCATATCCCACTAAAGTGGCCCAAAAAAAAAACAAAAGTTTCTCTTTTTGACTAGTAATGAAACAGGAGAAGGGGTTACTAGCCCTTGCTCCCAGCATTTTAGTCACCTCTTAACATGCATGGCTTACAGAGGAAGAATTCTGTTCCACTTTAGCACAAATTTTTAGAAAAGTAAAAATAAAGGTTAGGATGGTTAGAAAGACTTGCTAAATAAATAAATATACACTAACCATAGGGTATAAGAGGCTATTGAGTTTTGGGGGCTTGAGCATTCAGCAGATTTGTGGGGAGCATTTTAAAAAGGGGGTGAATAGAGACAATTGGTTTTTCATGATGTTGTTGGAGTGTGAGGGTAACTGATGAAGGGATTCAGGAAAACGGGTTATTTGGGAGGCCCAGGGGGTGGGGGGGCGTGTTTCACCAGAAGGGGGGGGGGAAGTTTCATTTGGGGGGGTAATCAAAACGTACAAAGCATGCTTCTGGTAAGACAGTCACTGAATGACTGACAGTCACCTCCTTTGGGGGGGGGAAAAGGTAAAAAAAAATTTAATAACGTACACTATACTGTATTTCCCATATAAAGACTTGAAAAAAACACCCCAAAAAAAAATCAGAGATGTTGGTATAGTTGATGGGAATTGTGGTAAAAAGTCTGTGTCAGAGGGTTTGGCCCAACTACTGTGTCAATCACATTATTCCCCCCAAGGGGCCCAAAGTTCTTTTATGGCACGGACTCGAAAGATGTAACTGGATTCCTTCTAACCCTTTTGATAACCAATAATTATCTTTTAAAAAAATTAAATTCTAAATTACTGTCCTACGGTTTTATAAATATACAACTCATGGTAACGTAAATTAATATAAAAATGTAAGATCTTTCTTCTTCTTTCAACAAATGCCTTTTCCCCAGAGGGGGGGTGGCCCAAAAAAAAACAAAATTTCTTTTTAACTTTGTTTTGGAAAAGGGGGTTAAATGTAAGATCATCTATTTAAAAATACCAAATTCTAATACAGTAGGATTATTAAAATTTTCAAAAATAACTCGGCACTTTACCCGATCCCTTATATTGGTAGCATAGGTAATATTGTTGTCAAAGTCATTGGGGTTTAAGGAAGCTTGCAGGGGTATGCAAATTGGAGCACCATTTGGTTTTGCCCACCCACCAGAGCCTCAAGCCACCGCCCGGGAAGACCCCCCCCACCTGCTCCGCATCACTTGTCCTGGTTCACCTGGAATCTCAGCTACACACCAAATACTTATTGTTAACACTTCTGGTTTAAATAATTTTTAACTTTGAAAAAACTTATTAATTTTCAACTTCATCAGACAACAAACTTTCAAGTGTGCATGAACTTATTAAATTTACTCAAAATCACATGAATATTCAAAAAATATGTTTTACAAGCAATTGTTATTATATTACAAAAAATTGCCCAAAGAAAAACTCACCCAAAGTGGAAAAATTAAAAAAGGGGTTGTTCGGCCATGTATATCTGTAGTAAGTATTATTTTATATAACCTGAATTCTAAATATGTATAAGGTGGGGCGCCAGGTTGGTGATGTTGGCAAAAGGTTTGTAATCGTTTTTCTCCATGGTGAGGTTTTTCCCCGATACTGTCACCTAAGGTTGTATACTGAAACGATACAAAAAAAATGAAATGATTAAAATTTTATTAAGTGTAATGTATTAAAAAACGTGAGTTAGCACTCACAACGATGTCAGAAAAGTCAGTGATGAGTGATTGAATAAAATTCAAAGTTACATTGTAGCTACATGTTTTAAAAGGGGACACCAAAGACAATGTATGTGTGCATATAGAAGTGAATTCGGGGGTATTAATTTTATATTTAAATAAGAATGAGACTTAGTTGCACCATAAAATAAACTTCTCTCTAAAGCTTTTTATTCTATCCTGAAAGAAATGTACATTACAGAATGAAACTGAAATCCCGTTACTAAAAAAAAGCTGAAGGGTTTATCATCATACTTCAGAAATTTAGTAATTCAATCACAGCATGTGAAACGGATCTATCCGATGGTGCTTTCCCGTAAATGGAAAGTGTGGTGGGGTTTCATTTTCAATTTGATTGGGTATTCGGGGAAAGGGGGATGACGTCACCGTGGACTGTTTGTATGACAAGTCTATCTTGGGGAAAAGACTCTTACCCAGACCTAAGTTACAAGAATACACAATGCAATGGATGAATTTAAGTATATACATAAAAAACTTCTAGTTTACCGTATTGTATTAAAATACTAATTTTAAATTTAAAAATAGTGCCACATATATAAAAGCAAAAATACTTTCAAAAAATAGTTTTAAAGAAGATTCTAATACCCTTAATTTTCATAGTTTTATGTTCTAAATTGAATATATACTGTAATAAAATACTTAAACTAATAAATATCAAAAGACATGTACTTGGGGTTTAATCTTAAAGCTACTGCTATACTCATGATATATTCTTACTATTTCCTATTTTTCATAACCCTAAGACTGACCCGAAAACTGATAAACTTTTAAAAACAAATAAGGGATTCCCAAAGGGGAAATGAAGTGAAAGGACCTCATATTTAGTGTTGGGGAAGCAGTCTGTTAATTCTGACTGATTTTTTCTCGTGCTTTTCTGTGGGGTGAAGGGGGCCCAAAGGGTTGGTTCTCCTCTTTCCAATAAACTTCGAAATCTTTTACTACGTTAAAAGTCATTTCAATTTCTTCTGGAGACATGCTTCAGTTTTTGTCTACCCCCTCTGGTGCTGCAAGTTAAACATTTAAAATATAATCTGCATATAGAAAAATAAAATAAAAATAAATTTTGGGAAGGAAAAAAAAAAAACAAATAATATTTTGATTTTTGCAAAAAAATTTACTTAATTCAAATTTTTTGAAAATGCGTATATGTCCTTGCCCCAAAAGGGGGGGTTTGGGATATTTACTGTTTAGGACATCAAACTGTGTATTTGTGCACCTCTGGCAAGACAGTGATAGTGTAAACGATGGTGAAAGTTTTTTTTTTTTCAGGTTCCCCTGCCTCAGTAAGCGGTCGTGTGTTAATAAAAAAAAAATATGAGCATGTTTGATAGGATGATTTGAGGCAAATGGTTTTTTTGGGGCCCGACAAGCTTTGGAGTGTGAGAAGGATAATATTTTGTAGGGGTTCAGGGGAAACCGGAGCCCGGGTTGAGTCCAGGTGGAAATACAATGCCTGCACTTTGCGAACCCGTCCAGGAGGGTAGCTGTTCACAGGTAGGCCACCCGTGTAAGAGAAAAAGGGGGATGGCCGGATATGTCGACTTAAGAGGACCTGCCCCTGGTGGGGCTTATGGAACTAGGCCACAACAACTTGCTCAAGGGACACTATGAGAACTACCAAATACAGTGGTACCTCGACTTTCGATGGGCCCCAAACTCACCCTTTTTTGTAAGTTTATTTTTAAATGCTTTTGTAATGTAATTTTTGGGGGGCTAAAAGGACTAGTCTATTTTACATCATTCCTTATGGGGATAAATTTGTTTGGTAATGGCACTTGAACAGCATTCTGGGAAAGAAAAAAAAATTAAAAGGGACCACTGTATGGCACTGTCTACATTTTTGGAAGGGGTTTTGGGGTATTGGCTGTTTGGGTGACATCAAACTGTTGTATCTGGGCCCCCTTAAAGATAGTGATTATTGTGAATGATGGTGAAAGTGTTTCTTTTTTTAGGGCCCCTGCCTCGGTGGGAGCAGGAGTGTTGAAAAAAAATATATACTATATAAAAGAAAGATGCGTCAGCAGAATTCAAACTCATAAAATTGACTGGCAAGGTTCTCAAGTAATGCTCTTTTCCACTCAGTCCAAACCACATCTGCTGGGAGCCTGGTTTTAAAACCCTGTTTCTTCCCCCGCCTGGGCATATCAGGGGCCTCAAACATGGTTTCAAGTTATTTCATTCTCCTCCTGTATGTTCTGACCTCACAAGTGATTTTTTTTAATTGCCA
>WNWK01024113.1:0-30166 GCA_009830355.1 Cherax destructor | reverse complement strand
AAAAGAAATTTAATTTCAACAACATAAAAACACTTATTGCATTCAGAAAGAAACTTTTCTTTCTCTAGGAAAGGAAATCTAGTCTGAGTATTATATGTACTACTGTGTTTGTTACCTAGGTTTGATGTGGCTTACATGCACTTTATTATTATTATTATTATTTTTATTATTATTATTATTACCAGGTTCAATTTCTCTTTTAATCAAATGTTATTATCCCTGTCTGGTTGTTCTTGGACACAGTGAAGAGTTGTGCTACTTTTGAGTCAAAAATAGTTAGAGGTGTAATAACAAAAGCGGTGAAAGCAGTCATGGCTCACAGATGATGCTAGTTTATAAAATCATGTTATGCCTCCTTCATTGATGTCAGAGCACAATGTTGCTTTCCTCCATTTAAAGCTGGTGGAAACATGAAAGGAAATAATACATGGTTGCTATTATTATTACATATACAATGGACCTCCGGTTTTCGTAATTAATTTGTTCCAGAATGCTGTTCAATGCCTTCCAAACAAATTTGTTCCCATAAGGAAGCAATGGGCTAGTAACCCCTTCTCCTGCACATTTACTAAAAAGAATAAAAAAGCTTTATAAAACTGGGAAGTTTGAAGGGCGTGGATGTAGTGCGGATGATAAGAAGAGATGATTGCTGATGTTATGAATAAAAAAAGAGTTGGATGTCCTGGCCTAAGCGAAACAAAGCTGAAGGGGGTAGGCGAGTTTCAGTGGGGAGAAATAAATGGGATTAAGTCAGGGTATCTGAGAGTTAGAGCTAAGGAAGGGTAGCAATAATGTTGAAGGACCAGTTATGGAAGGAGAAGGGGTATAAATGTGTAAATTCAAGGTTATGGATTAAAATAAGGGTCGGATGCGAAAAGTGGGTTATAATAGCGTGTATGCACCTGGAGAAGAGAGGAGTGTAGAGGAGAGGGGATTTTGGGAGATGTTAAGAAAAGTATAGGAACCTTTGAACCAAGTGAGAGAGTAATTGTAGTAGGGGACCTAAATGCTAAAGTAGGAGAAACATGTAGAGAGGGGTGGTAGGTAAGTTTGGGGTGCCAGGTGTAAATGAAAATGGGAGCCCTTTGATTGAACTTTGTATAGAAAGGGGTTTAGTTATAGGTAATACATATTTTAAGAAAAGAGAATAAATAAGTATACAAGATATGATGTAGGGCGTAATAACAGTAATTTGTTGGACTATGTATTGGTAGATAAAAGACTGTTGAGTAGACTTCAGGATGTACATGTTTATAGAGGGGCCACAGATATATCAGATCACTATTTAGTTGTAGCTAAAGTGGGAGTAAAAGGCAGATGGGATACAAGGAAAATAAGCATAAGTAAGAGAGGGTGAAGGTTTATAAACTAAAGGGAGGCAGTTGGGTATGATATAAACAACTATTGGAGGATAGATGGGCTAGTGAGTGTATAGGCAATGGGGTCGAAGATGTATGGAGTAGGTTAAAGAATGTAGTGTTAGAGTGTTCAGCAGAAGTTTGTGGTTACAGGAAAGTGGGTGCGGGAGGGAAGAAGAACGATTGGTGGAATGATGATGAAAAAGAGAGTAGTAAGGGAGAAAAGTTAGCATATGAGGGGTTTTTACAAAGTAGAAGTGATGCAAGGGGGGAAAGTATATGAAGAAAAAATAGAGAGGTTAAGAGAGTGGTCAAGCAATGTAAAAAGAGAGCAAATGAGAGAATGGGTGAGATGTTATCAACAAATTTTGTTGAAAATAAGAAAAAATTTTGGGTGAGATTAATAAGTTGAGGAAGCCTAGGAACAAATGGATTTGACAGTTAAAAATAGGAGAGGAGAGTTATTAAATGGAGAGTTAGAGGTATCGGGAAGATGGAGGGAATATTTTGAGGAGTTGTTAAATGTTGATGAAGACAGGAAGCTGTGATTTCGTGTGCAGGGAAGGAGGAATAACATCTTGTAGGAGTGCGGAAAGAGCCAGTTGTGAGTGTGGGGAAGTTCGTGAGGCAGTGGGTAGAATGAAAGGGGTAAGGCAGCTGGGATTGATGGGATAAAGGTAGAAATGTTTAAAGCAGGCGGAGATATAGTTTTGGAGTGGTTGGTGCTATTATTTAATACATGTATGGAAGAGGGTAAGGTACCTAGGAACTGGCAGAGAGCGTGTATTGTTCCTTTGTATAAAGGCAAAGGGGACAAAAGAGAGTGCAAAAATTATAGGGAATAAGTCTGTTAGTATACCAGGTAAAGTGTATGGTAGAGTTATTATTGAAAGAATTAAGAGTAAGACGGAGAGCAAAATAGCAGATGAACAAAGGTGGCTTTAGGAAAGGTAGGGGTGTGTAGACCAAGTGTTTGAAGTAAAACATGTAGGTGAACAGTATTTGGATAAGGGTAAAGAGGTTTTTTTGGCATTTATGGATTTGGAAAAGGCGTATGATAGGGTGGATAGGGGCAATGTGGCAGATGTTGCAGGTGTATGGAATAGGAGGTAGGTTACTTAAAGCAGTGAAGAGCTTTATGAAGATAGTGAGGCTCAGGTTAGAGTGTGTAGGAGGGGAGATTATTTCTTGGTAAAAGTAGGCCTTAGACAGGGATGTGTGATGTCACCGTGGTTGTTCAATATACAGTGGTACCTCGACTTACGATATTTTCATTCAGAATGCTGTTCAAGTGCCATTACCAAACGAATTTATCTCCTTAAGAAATAATGTAAAATAGACTAGTCTGTTTAGACCCCTAAAAGTACACTTACAAAAGCATTTAAAAAATAAACTTACATAAAAGGGTGTGTTTGGGGACCATCGTAAGTCGGGTACCACTGTATTTATAGATGGGGTTGTAAGAGAAGTGAATGCGAGGGTCTTGGCAAGAGGTGTGGGGTTAAAAGACAAAGAATCAAATACAAAGTGGGAGTTGTCCGGTGCTTTTTGCTGATGACACTGTGCTTTTGGGAGATTCTGAAGAGAAGTTACAGAGGTTGGTGGATGAATTTGGTAAGGTATGTAAAAGAAGAAAATTGAAAGTGAATATAGGAAGAGTAAGGTGATGAGGATAACAAAAAGATTAGGTGACGAAAGATTGGATATCAGATTGGAGGGAGAGAGTATGGAGGAGGTGAATGTATTCAGATATTTGGGAGTGGACATGTCAGCAGATGGGTCTATGAAGGATGAGGTGAATCATAGAATTGATGAGGGAAAAGGGTGAGTGGTGCACTTGAAGTCTGTAGAGACAAAGAACTTTGTCCATGGAAGTTAAGAGGGGAATGTAGAGTATAGTTATACCAACACTCTTATATGGGTGTGAAGCATGGGTGATGAATGTCGCAATGATTAGAAGGCTGGAGGCAGTAGAGATGTCATGTCTGAGGTCAATGTGTGGTGTGAATATAATGCAGAATTCAGAGTTTGGAAATTAGGAGGAGGTGCGGGATTACCAAAACTATTATCCAGAGGGCTGAGGAGGGTTGTTGAGGTGGTTCGGACATGTAGAGAGAATGGAATGAAACAGAATGACCTCGAGAGTGTATAAATCTGTAGTGGAGGGAAGGCGGGGTAGGGGTCGGCCTAGGAAAGGTTGGAGGGAGGGGGTAAAAGAGGTTTTGTGTGCGAGGGGCTTGGATTTCCAGCAAGGATGCGTGTGCGTATTTGATAGGAGTGAATGGTGACAAATGGTTTTTAATACTTGACGTGCTGTTGGAGTGTGGGGCAAAGTAACATTTATGAAGGGATTCGGGGAAACCGGCAGGCTGGACTTGAGTCCTGGAGATGGGAAGTACAGTGTCTGCACTCTGAAGGAGGGGTGTTAATGTTGCATTTTTAACTGTAGTGTAAAGCACCCCTCTGGCAAGACAGTGATGGAGTGAATGATGACGAAATTTTTTTCTTTTCGGGCCACCCTGCCTTGGTGGGAATCGGCCGATGTGTTAATAAAAAAAAAAATGATGTAAATTAGATTAGTCCTTTTAGACCCCCAAAAATACACTTACAAAAGCACTTGCAAAATACACTTACATAATTGTTGAGTTTGGAGCAGTCGAAAACCAGAGGTCCACTGTATTTCACACCCTGAGTTACACTGCAGCAAGTTTGGCCCATTTATTTTCAACTGCTTTACTTCATTTTCAGAATAGTTGAGATTATTGTAACAAGTACCCAGAGCATACAACAGAGATTAAGGAGTATCTCTCAAAGATCTACCTTTATCAGCCCAAAACAGTCAGCAGTCTCTCTGAAATGTAAGTCTTAATGTGCACAATATTTCCTTGTCTAGTGGAACTTTTATTGTCTGCCACTTAACTGGTAATCACTAATCTTAAGTACTCCTTGCTTACTTTTGTTATGTGTTTCATTCATGCTTGTAGTTTTTTTTTTTTTTTCAATATGTTGGAAGTTTCCCACCGAGGTAGGGTGATGTTTTCACAAACATTCAACACTTTCACCATCATTCACACATAATCACTGTCTTTGCAGAGGTGCTCAGATGTGACAGTTCAGAAGTCCTCCAAACAGCCAATATCTCAAACACCTCCTTTAAACTGCAGGCAATGTACCTCCCACCTCCAGGACTCAAGTCCGGCTAACCAGTTTCCCTGAATCCTTTCACAAAATATTACCCTGCTCACACTCCAACAGTTCGTCATATCCCAAAAACCATTCGTCTCCATTCAATCCTATTTAACATGTTCACACATGCCTGCTGCATGTCCAAGCTCCTTGCACACAAAACCTCTTATACCCCCTCCCTCCATCCTTTCCTAGGATGACCCCTACCCCTCCTCTCCTCCACTACAGATTTATCCACCCTCCAAGGTTTAGTGCTTCATTTTGATTATAATAATAATATGCCCTCCAAGTTATCAAGTGGTCCCCCGCCTAACGAGCACCCCGGAAATCGTACAATTATGCGAGGGAATGTATGAGTATAGTTATACCAACGCTCTTATATGGGTGTGAAGCATGGGTGATGAATGTTGCAACGAGGAGAGGCTGGAGGCAGTGGAGATGTCATGTCTGAGGTCAATGTGTGGTGTGAATATAATGAAGAGAATTCGGAGTTTGGAAATTGGAGGAGGTGCGGGATTACCAAAACGATTGTCCAGAGAGCTGAGGAGGGGTTGTTGAGGTGGTTTGGACATGTAGAGAGAATGGAACGAGACAGAGTGACTTCGAGTGTATAAATCTGTAGTGGAGGAAGGCGGGGTAGGGGTCGGCCTAGGAAAGGTTGGAGGGAGGGGAAGGAATTTGTGTGCGAGGGGCTTGGACTTAAAGCAAGCATGTGTGGAGCGTATTTGATAGAGTGAATGGAGGCATATGGTTTTAATACTTGACGTGCTGTTGGAGTGTGAGCAAATAACATTTATGAAGGGATTCAGAAAGCAGGCCGGACTCGAGTTCTGGAGATGGGAAGTACAGTGCCGGCATCTAAGGAGGGTGTTAATGTGAGTTTTATAACTGTAGTGTAAAGCACCCCCCTGGCAAGACAGTGATGGAGTGAATGATGATGAAAGTTTTTTTCTTTTTGGCCACCCTGCCTTGGTGGAATCGGCCGATGTGTTAATAAAAATAAAAATAAAATATTGTAAGTCTTGTGGGGAAAGGGATTTTTGGGGTCTGAAATAACCAACCTAAGTGACATTATTTCTTAAGGAAGTAAATTGTGGAATGGCACTTGAGCAGGCTTCTGCAATGAATTTTGCTCGTTAGGCGGGGGACCACTGTATTTTTCTCCATCCTCTCTAAATGACCAAACCACCTCAACAACCCCTCTTCAGCCCTCTGACTAATACTTTTAGTAACTCAACACCACCTCCTAACTTCACACTACGAATTCTCTGCATTTCACAAATAATCCGCACATAGAAAAGAGGAACTTACGCGATGTTTCGGTCCGACTTGGACCATTTTCAAAGTCACACTAACGAAAAGAAGAGAAGGAGGAGTATATATAGAGGCCAGCAGACAGGGGGAACTATACCTGCAACCTTGCAGGTATAGTTTTTAAATATGGAATGTGGATAGAAGATTTTTGCAAAAATTGCTTATTTATAATAAAATTCATCTTTAAAGCATGGGAGATTTGTATTTATGGTAATGTAGTCATTATAAATGGCAAGTATTGTTTGCAGTCAATACACTTTTTCACACTAAAATCAGTAGTAGGATGGTAGACAGCAACCCGAGAGGTAATACCACCCTGCCAAGTGAATGTAAAATGGAACTCTGTAATTGTTTTACATGATGGTAGGATTGCTAGTGTCTTTTTTCTGTCTCATAAAAATGCAAGGTTTCAGGTATGTCTTGCTACTTCTACTTACACTTAGGTCACACTACACATGCATGTATAAGCATATATACACACCCCTCTGGGTTTTCTTGTATTTTCTTACAAGTTCTTGTTCTTGTTTATTTCATCTTCTCCATGGGGAAGGGAACAGAATTCTTCCTCCGTAAGCCATGCGTGTCATAAGATGCTGGGAGCAGTGGCTAGTAATCCCTTCTCCCGTATACATTACAAAAGTTAAAAAGAGAAACTTTTCTTTTTCTTTTTGAGCCACCCTGCTTTGGTGGGATACGGCCAGTTTGTTGAAAGAAATATCAAACTTGTGCACAGTTGAAGTACTGTACAATAATGTAAAAATGTTGATTGTCAATTGCCAATCTCTGGATATTCTGTCTAGAAAATATGGTGCTGCAGTATAAGTTGGATAGATACGAGTGAGAAAGGATAAGTTCAAGGAGGTGTATAGCATGGGCCTGTAGGCCTACTGCAGTGCTCAGTTCATGGTCTTGTGTACAAGTTGAGTGTGTATTCAACATCGGAAGGTGAAGACTGACTCGGATGTTTCTGATTCAGGACCTGAATTCAGTGGTCCACCTTCAAACTGATCTCTTATTATTATTATTATTGTTGCTGTTATTTTATTATTATTATTAATATCATAATTATTCATTGGGGTGGGAGGTGCTCAACCCATAGGAGTTATGGAGCACCTTGGGAAATGGGAGGCTATCATGTTTGATCTAAGGAAAGGGAGGTCAGCTCCAATTCCTTGGATTAACAGTCTCTTACCAGCATCGAGGAAACCTTCCTTGATGGGATTAGATTTACATAGCTTTTCTTTGATGGCTTCTGCTCAAAAAAAAATACAACATCCATTTTGAGGGGTTCAGTTCCAGATAGTGAATAGTTGTCTCTTAATTAACAGGGTTTTGGATAACTGAATTCAACTGTAAACATGGTTTTGATAATGTATTTCAGCTGTAAACAGGGTTTTGGATAACATAATTCAACTGTAAACAGGGCTTTGGATAATGTATTTCAACTGTAAACAGGGTTTTGGATAATGTATTTCAGCTGTAAACAGGGTTTTGGATAACATAATTCAACTGTAAACAGGGTTTTGGATAACATAATTCAACTGTAAACAGGATTTGGGTAACATAATTCAGCTGTAAATAGGGTTTTGGAAAGCTGAATTCAACTGTACCATTTTTTTTCTTAATTTGAGTGTACATACAATAATTTCATAACTTAGTGAAATTTGTTTCATAATACAGCCTCTCCTCACTTAACGTCGGAGTTTCATTCCTAAGACCATGTCAGTAAACGAATTCATCGCTAAGTGAGGGCATACTATAATGGTAGTGGTTTATATCAACTATCTTTGATATTCTTTTTAAAGTCACCTTTGCACCATTTAAAACATTTCTGGTATACAGTGGACTGCAACGAACACCCGAAATCGTACAGTTATGTAAGTATAATATTTAAGTGCTTGTGGAAGTGTATTTTGGGGGGCTGAAATAGACTAACCTACGTGACAGTATTTCTTAGGAAGTAATCGTCGTAATGGCACTTGAGCAGGCTTCTGGAATGAATTTTGTTCATTAGCCGGGGGTCCACTGTATTTTTAAATGTTTATACAGTAGTGTACTGTATATGTAATAAACAGAATAGAGGGAAAACAGCTCTAATATACATTACAGTGGACCCCCGGCTAACGAACAAAATTCATTCCAGAAGCCTGCTCAAGTGCCATTCGAACAATTTACTTCCCAAAGAAATAATGTCACGTAGGTTAGTCTATTTCAGACCCCAAAAATACACTTCCACAAGCACTTACAATATTATACTTACATAATTGTATGATTTCCGGGGTGTTCGTTAGCCGAGGGTCCACTGTACTATTTAGGTATGCTTACTGGTCAGAGAGACTGTCGTAAGTCTGAGTCATCAGTAAACGAGTACGTCGCTAAGTGAGGAGGGGTGTATAGTAAAAAAAAATTTTAGATTACTCTTGAAAGTTCTGCTGCATAAATGGGAAATACAGTATTTCGGTTACTGATTTATACTTTTTGAAACATTTCAGACTAGAATCTCTAGAAGTTATTGCTGTGGAAAAGATGTTGGTGTGCTGATTGTTGATTCCATAGCATCATTAGCACGCAAGGAGATACCAGCTACATCCTCATATTCTAACATAGCAAGGACTAACCAGCTAGCCTGGGCAGCTAAATTGAAGTGTATTGCCCAGCAGCTCAATATCTGTGTAAGTTAACTATACATATACGTTATATATACAGTGGTACCTCGAGTTACAAACTTAATTCGTTCTAGAAGACTGTTCGGAGTGCCGATACCGAAGAATTTGTTCCCATAAGGAATAATGAAAATTAGATTAATCCGTTTCAGACCCCCAAAAATACACTTACTAAAACACTTACAAAAATACACTTGTATAATTGTTCGAGTTGGGAGCTGCTCGTAACTCGAGGTACCACTGTATATTTTTTTTTTTAAACATGTCGGCCATTTCCCACCAAGGCAGGGTGCCAAAAGAAAAAAAAAAACTCATCATTCAACACTTTCACCATCACTCATACATAATCACTGTCTTTGCAGAGGCGCTCAGATATGACAGCTTATGCGCCCCTCCAAACTGCCAATATCCCAAACACCTCCTTTAACCTTTTCACTGTCGCGACCCCAATCCTAAAGTGTCTCTCTGTGTCGCAAAATTTTCGAAAAAAAAATTTTTCTCATGAAATGATAGAGATTTTTTCCCCGACTAATGACACCAAAAGTACAAAATTTGATGGAATACTTACGGAATTACGCTCTCACGAGTTAGCAATTTTGGCGATATTTATGCATCGGCGATTTTGCCCACTGAGCCCTATTTTCAGTCAATTCCATTGTTTCAGTTGACCAAACTCATAGCTATTTCTTTAGAACTCCATTTGTTCTATCGATTGAGTACAAGAAACCGCCCATTTACCAATTTCAACTACCCAATAAAGTGGTCAAAATTCGCAATTTGGCCAATTTCACGCAAATTAAAAAGATGCCAATTTCAAAATAGGGTCCAGAATGAACAGTGCAGATATTCCTGGCACTAAAATAACATTTTCTGTTCATCAGTTACGTGTCCAGGCCCTCTTATATTGCTTTCTATTTTGAATTTTTATTCACACAAAAATAGAAGATTTAATGTTATGCAGACTACTGCATTATTGTAATAATTGTATAAATAATGTCAACCCATTCGTGACTGCATATTAAAATGGCTAGTTGGACACTTGTTGGACAGTGATGTCATTATTTACTCTTGAACATTGGCAAAAATCGAACATTTCCGCTACTTTGAGCTCAATTTCAAGGTACAGTGGACCTCGGTTTACGTCATTAATTCGTTCCAGAATGCTGTTCAAGTACCATTAACAAACAATTTGTTCCCAAAAGGAATAATGTAAATTAGATTAGTACTTTGACCCCAAAAATACACCTTCAAAAGCACTTACAAAAATACACTTACATAATTGTTCGGAGTTTGGGCAGTACGTAAACCGGGGTCCACTGTACTTTTCATCGTGAAACCAGTCAAAATTATCTCTATTTCTGTAATATGTCTTCCATTCTATCAAATGAGACTAAGAAAACGAGAATAAACCATAAATACCATACGAAAATACACCTCAAAGTCAGCGTTTTAACAAAAAACACGGTCGGATTTTTTTTTCTCTACAGTGTGGCTGCAGGATTTTTTTTTATATTGGCACACTGACCACACAAACCCATTCCTCACATGTGGGCCTCCAGCTTTCTCCCCGCTTGATTTGAAGCCGCTAGAATTTTGGAGTATATATACAGTAGACCCAAGCACCAGATTATGTTGCCGTTATGGGTATTGCATGATTGAAGAATTGGGCATTATTATCTAACATACGTAAAATGATATTACCGGTTGCGGGAGGGAAAAAAATTGAGCCCGCGGTCTTCCAAACCATCCCATAACAGAATATTTGCCCAACCAAATTTTAATGCTCGCAATAAGCCATAATTGTATTCACTCGCAAGTCCCACTCAAATCAAATCGTGTGTGTGGGGAAGTACCCTGGCTGGTGTGTGGGGAAGTACCCTGGCTGGTGTGTGGGAAGCCCTGGCTGGTGTGTGGGGAAGTACCCTGGCTGGTGTGTGGGGAAGACCCTGGTGGTGTGTGGGGAAGTACCCTGGCTGGGTGTGGGGAAGTACCCTGGCTGGTGTGTGGGGAAGACCTGGCTGGTGTGTGGGGAACCCTGGCTGGTGTGTGGGGAAAACCCATCTGGTGTGTGGGGAAGTACCCTGGCTGGTGTGGGGGAAGACCCTGGCGGTGTGGGGAAGTACCCTGGTGGTGTGTGGGGAATTGGTTGGTGTGGGGGAAGCCCTAGCTGGTGTGTTGGGAAGTATCCTGGCTGGGTGGGGAATACCCTGGTTGGTGTGTGGGAAGTCCCCGTTGGTGTGTGGGGCAGGTTGGCTTTGTTTCGGGCTGCGCTGCCCTCCAACCTTCTTATCTATGTCATATTTTTATTAATTTGGGCATCTTTATCATGCTGCTACATTATTTATGTTATACCAATTTATTCTGGAATAAATATGATAGGTAGATAACTTATTGATAGTAATAATAAGTATTATTATACAATAAGTGCCGTGAGCTCACACCTCCACACGCCATGGTGGTCCGTGAGAACTGAGCTGAGAGAGACTGCTAGCCTGTCTCCCTCATAGCACCTCCTACCATTCAATACTCTACGTATATAATATCAGTTTATTAATTTGTGTATCTTTATCATGCTTCTACGATATTTATGTTATACCTATCATATTATTCTGAAATAAATATGATAGGTAGATAACCTTATTGATAGTAATAGTATTACATATTTTACAATACTTTATAGTGCCGTGAGCTAACATATCTACACGCCATGATGGTCCATGAGCAACTGAGACACTGCTCCACTTCCGCCCCAGCCCCGCCCACCCTTCAATACCTATATGTCAGTTTTTATTAATTTATGAATCTTTATCATGCTTCTACATTATTTATGTTATACCTAATATTATCCTGTAATAAATATGATAGGTAGATTTATTTATTGATAGTAATGGGTATAATTATACAATAATAAATCTAGAAGCAGTGCTTTGAAACTGGGTCTAGACCAGTGATGATGTCTTACCCAGCTGTATAATGTACTGCAGGGTAAAAGAGCCCAGAGATCTACTACAGCATTTATGCACACTCCAATACAACCATCGACTTTAGTACCAGAACCTCTACCATCCATTTCTGCCAACAACCATCCACCTCAGCCCAGTAGGGCCACACCATCCATATCCACTCTTTTCACAACCATCCACAAACATCATTACCCACAATTTAAAGTAAGAAATACTATTATTTCTATTGCATTTGTAGTCTTAAGCAGTAAATATCACGGCAATGAACTACAATTACATATTCACCTTCAATTTTTGCAAGATCTGTTGGTCTAAAAACTTGTTTGGCTTTTTGGGGAACTCCCAGGAATGTAACCCTATTTTTCCCATAAGTTCTTTTAATTATCTAACACAAAATTATCTAACACGATGTTTTCAGGAACTTAACTATCGTGCTAAATGACTGTCTACTGTACATCAAAACACTGGTTCGTAAGACATATATATACATCCAAAACAGAAAAAAATTCTTACCAAAATCTTAAGAACATTTTGTGAGTGTTATAAGACAAAAAAAATTTTTGATCAATACTTACCAAAATATAGAGGTGTGAAGTTGACAGAAAATGAACTGCTTATGGCAACATCGCCACTGCTGGTCACTCGATAATATTATATTTACTCTTATACTGCAGTGGAACCCCGAGTTTCGTACGCCCCGAGTATCGTACTTTTTGAGTTTAGAATCGTTTTTTCAGCTAAATTTTGTTGTGAGTTGAGTTTCGCACTGTGCCCTGTGTTTCGTACCGCATACCAGACCTATCCACCTGCCCGCGCCTGCACGCCTCCCTGCGCAGCTGTCGTGAGTCAGTCTGGCTTTGTTTATCCTCGAGTGAACATTACCCTGCGCTCATCCAAACATTTCACAATATAATTCATTGTGTTTGTGCTTGTCGTTTGAGTGTGACTGCTACATATTAACCATGGGCGATAAAGGCTATAGTGCCAGCCAGTGATAAAGTGTAGCATTAACAGTGTAACAAGTAAGTTAAGCGATAGAAAAGGACGACACGAAACTAACTTTGTTATTGTTGAGGTACAGGGGTTTCCCTCGACTATCGGTCTTAATCCTTTCCTGAAGCTAGACCTCAACTCGAAAACTGTCGAAACCTTATTTCATGAGAAATAATGTAAATACAATTAACCTGTTCCACCCAAAAAATATTCACAAAAATACATTTTTTAAAGAATAAATACTATAGTTTTACACACACAAAACAATTATAAAGTAATGAATTTATAATTAAACATTTAAAATAACATTTACTTACCTTTATTGAAGAGAGTTGCTGGCATCTGGAAGATAGGAAGGAGGACAGGGAAGGGGTTAGTGATTGGAAGTGGAATCCCCACTCCCTGCATGCCTGCTACACTCCTGCAGCCTGCACACTCCTGCATGTCTGCTACACTTCGTGCTCTACACTCTGATGCTAGCCTCCTGCATGCCTGCTACACTTCGCACATGCCTGCTGACTTCGCATGTAGCACTCTCTGCATCCCTGTTACACTCCTACTACATCCCTGCATCCCTCTACACTCCCTACTACTCCTGCATCCATGCTACACTCCCTGCATCCTGCTACACTCCCTTGCATCTCAGCTACACTCCTGCATCCTCACTTCCTGCATCTCAAGCACTCCTGCATCTGCTACACTCCTGCATCTCGCTACCCCCTCTGCACCCTGCTACACTCCCTGCATCTCTGCTACACTCCCTGCATCCTGCTACACTCCCTGCTACACTCCCTGCATTCCTGCTACACTCCTTCAGTTCAATGGTGTTCCTCACTTTCTTTATCACAGGGTGCCACTAGGAAGCTTCTTGGACCCATGGTGACTTATTTCACAGTGACAATCACTAAACCAGCAATAAACAGAGTAAATTTATTGTGAAATGTTTGAAAGAGCGTGCTGGGTAATGTTCTCTCAATGGTAAACAATGCTAGAATGGCGTCCTGCATGGCAAGGAGCGCAAGCGCGGGCAGGCAGACAGGTCTGGTACGGACCGATATACGAGGGAAACATTGACCGAAAAAGGAACCGAAACACGAAATAACCAATAATCGGACCGACCGAAACACGAGGACCACTGTATATAGGACCACTGACAACATACGCTGCCCTAAACCTCTGCCATAACCCTAAACCAATGCCATCATCTCCTCCAAGGTACAGTAAGTGTAAATATTTCTTATTTATAAAGTGTAAATATTTCTTATTTATAAATTACGTACATCGTTTCAGTGTGAATAGTGGTGGTGGCTTCTGCTATATGTACGGCTTATGGTCAGTGGCCTTTATAAACCCAACAACAATAACACTCCACCAGTCCTCACATACGTAATGACATATTTTATTCATTGTAGAGTATATATCATGTTTCTATGTTATTAATATTGTTTTTTATGTCATATTAGATGAATTGTGATAGATAAGCAAGCCGTAGAGCTGATATTAGTGTCATATTGAAGCATTTTGTCCTCCTTATCTTCCAGATGCCAACAAGAGTCTTCAATAAAGGTATGTAAATGGGATTTTAAATGTTTATTTAAATGCTTATTTATCTATTGTATTACTCATTTAAGGACTACAGTGGACCCCCGGCTAACATTCATTCCAGATAACGTTTTTTTCGGCTAAAGGTTGCTTTTTACGTTCAATATTTTTTCGGCTAGCGTTATTTACTCAGCTAACGTTACGTACCAGACCTGCTGTCCGCTCTGGCTTGCGCACCTCCTCCCAGGACGCCAGTCCAGCGTTGTTTACACTTGAGTGAACAATACCCAGCGCGCTCTTTCAAGCATTCACAATACATTTGGTGTCTTTTTTGGTGATTTAGTGACTGTCACTGTGAAATAAGTCACCATGGGTCTAAAGAAGCTTCCTAGTGGCACCTCTGTGCTAAAGAGAGTGAGGAACACCATCGAACTGAAGGAGGAGATTGTTGAAAATTTGAGAGTGGCGTACGTGTGGGTGAGCTTGTCAGGATGTACAACAAAAACACAGTTTAGCAGGCATGCAGGGAGTGTAGCAGGCATGCAAGGAGTGTAGCAGGCATGCAGGGAGTGTACAGGCATGCAGGAGTGTAGCAGGCATGCAGGGAGTGTAGCAGGCATACAGGAGTGTAGCAGGCATGCAGGGAGTGTAGCAGGCATGCAGGAGTGTAGCAGGCATGCAGGGAGTGTAGCAGGCATACAGGGAGTGTAGCAGGCATGCAGGGAGGTAGCAGGCATGCAGGAGTGTAGCAGGCATGCAGGGAGTGTAGCAGGCATACAGGAGGTAGCAGGCATGCAGGGAGTGTAGCAGGCATGCAGGGAGTGTAGCAGGCATGCAGGAGTGTAGCAGGCATGCAGGGAGTGTAGCAGGCATGCAGGAGTGTAGCAGGCATGCAGGGAGTGTAGCAGGCATGCAGGGAGTGTAGCAGGCATGCAGGGAGTGTAGCAGGCATGCAGGGAGTGTAGCAGGCATGCAGGGAGTGTAGCAGGCATGCAGGGAGTGTAGCAGGCATGCAGGGAGTGTAGCAGGCATGCAGGGAGTGTAGCAGGCATGCAGGGAGTGTAGCAGGCATGCAAGGAGTGTAGCAGGCATGCAGGGAGTGTAACAGGCATGAAAGGAGTGTAGCAAGCATACAGGGAGTGTAGCAGTAGTGCAGGGAGTGAGGATTTCCTTCCAAACACTAAGCCCTGCCCCTGTCCTCCCTATCTTCCCGATGCCAGCAAGTCTCTTCATTAAAGGTAAGTAAATGTTATTTTAAATGTTTATTTCATTATTTATTTATAAATTTTAAATTGTATGTAGTATTTATGTGTGTTTTCTGTATGTAAAACTATAGTTATTCTTTAAAATATTATTTTTTTGTGTGAATATTTTTGGATATCAGGAACGGATTAATTGTATTTACATTATTTCTTATGGGAAATAAGGCTTCGGATAACGTTTTTTTCGGCTAAAGCTCTAGCTCCTGGAACGGATTAAGAACGTTAGCCGAGGGTCCACTGTATATGTATTTATATTTGTTGTGTGTATGTATATCTATAGTTATTCTTTAACAAATGTATTTTTTGTGAATATTTTTGTGGGTCTGAAATGGATTAATTGGATTTATATTATTTCTTATGGGAAATATTGCTTCGACTTTAGAACATTTCGACTTTAGAACTAGCTCCTGGAACGGATTAAGTTCGAAACTTGAGGTACCACTGTACTTTTTTTTTTTTTAGTTTTTAATTTTTTTTTCAAGTAACTTTTATGGCCTGTGAGACCAATATAAGGCATATTGTATATATATTCACTTGTTGTATACTACACAATAACCACACAAACATTGTTATCATTGTATTGTTTACAAAATATGTACACACAAACCAACAATAAAAAAAATTGTTTATTACTTTTGTTCCATAATACATATACACATACAGTGGAACCTCTGCTTACGAGTGCCCCACCATGCAAGTTTTTCAGGATACAAGCCGTCGCTCGGTCGATTTTTTGTTCCTGGATACGAGCCAAAATTCAGGTTACGAGCTTTCCCCTCAAGGGAGGTTCCTTGACGCTAGTGAGGGGCTCTTGATCTAGGGAATTGGATCTGTGCTCCAGTTCCCTAAGTTAATAATAATAATAATAAGCGAGTTTCAGAACATTGCCACTAGGTGGCACAGCCAACGCCACATCAGCTGATCTGTGCATGTGTTTGTCACCGTGGAAGCATTTCTCGTGTTATTATTGCCAAATTTCTTTTTTATATCCATGGGTCCTAAGAAAGTAAGTGCAAAGGACAGTGCTGAGAAGAAAAGAGGATGATGTCCATGGAATTACAGCATGAAATCATAGATAAACAAGCGAGGTGTGTGGTGACAGTAGGAGCTAGAATCAAGTAGCCTATCTTCCACTCTCCACCTCCACCTCTGCCAGCGTATGTACACTTTATAAAATCACTTTATTTCTTTCATTCTCTATTATGTTTTTATACAATATTTCTTATTTATGAAATTTATTTATGAAACTAGTGCAGTTAGCCTCACAAACACTCTGTTTTCTCTTAAAATAAAAGCATGGGAAAATATAGTCACGGGAGAGAGAATTCAATTCAAATTCAAATTCAAATTCTTTATTTCTAGTAATATACAAAGTGGGGTGTACTTATATTAATATACATTTTATGAAGTAGATATTACAAGATGGCCAATAATATGCCCAGGTATGCCTAGGCTTTTCAGGCAGTCTTATGATAGGTCTTACTCAATAGTGACACAATGATTATACTGATAGTAAGGTTAGGTAATTGTAGTGATTAACTAGGTTTACAAAATTGAGGTATTGAAATTTAACATTTAAGAATTTAACAATTAGTTTAAGAATTTAACAATTAGTTTAAGAATTTAACAATTAGTGAGTAGTCACGAAATGTGATTAGTCACGAAAGCGCTTGGAATTCCTCTATTTTTTCATAGTGGTTGTCTTGCATATATATATATATATATATATCTTTCTTTCTTTCAACACGTCAGCCGTTTCCCGAGGCAGGGTGGCCCAAAAGGAAAAATGAAAGTTTCTCCTTTTACATTTAGTATATATATATATATATATAGTATATATATATATATATATATATATATATATATATATATATATATATATATATATATAAGTGGTACCGGTTTACGATGGTCCCCAAACTCACCCTTTTATTAAGTTTATTTTTAAATGCTTTTGTAAGTGAATTTTGGGGTCTAAGGACTAGTCTATTTTACAACATTTCTTAAGGAGATAAATCTGTTTGTAATGGCACTTGAACAGCATTCTGAATGAAAAATATCGAAACCGGTACCACTGTATATATATATATACAGTGGTACCGACTTACGATATTTTTTCATTCCAGAATGCTGTTCAAGTGCCATTACCAAACGAATTTATCTCCATAAGAAATGATGTAAAATAGACTAGTCCTTTTAGACCCCCAAAATTACACTTACAAAAGCATTTAAAAAAATCAACTTACATAAAAGGGTGTGTTTGGGGACCATCGTAAGTCGGGGTACCACTGTATATTTTTTTTTTTTTTTTTTTTTTCAACAAGTCGGCCGTCTCCCACCGAGGCAGGGTGACCCAAAAAGAAAGAAAATCCCCAAAAGAAAATACTTTCATCATCATTCAACACTTTCACCACACTCATACATAATCACTGTCTTTGCAGAGGAGCTCAGATACGACAGCTGAGAAAAGTCCCTCCCAGCTGTCACTATCTCAGACCCCTCCTTTAAAGTGCAGGCATTGTACTTCCCATTTCTAGGACTCAAGTCCAATTAAATCAATTAACTGGTTTCCTGAATCCCTTCACAAAATGTTACCCTGCTCACACTCCAACAGATCGTCATGTCCCAAAACCATTCGTCTCCATTCACTCCTATCTAACACGCTCACACATGCTTGCTGGAAGTCCAAGCCCTCGCCCACAAAACCTCCTTTTCCCCTTCCCTCCAACCTTTTCTAGGACGACCCCTACCCCGCCTTCCTTCCCCTACAGATTTATACGCCTCCAAGTCTTTCTACTTTGATCCATTCTCTCTAAATGACCAAACCACCTCAACAACCCCTCTTCAGCCCTCTGACAAATACTTTTAGTAACTCCACACCTTCTCCTAATTTCCACATTCCGAATTTTCTGCATAATATTTACACCACACATTGCCCTTAGACAGGACATCTCCACTGCCTCCAGCCTCCTCCTCGCTGCAGCATTTGCAACCCATGCTTCACACCCATATAAGAGTGTTGGTACCACTATACTTTCGTACATTCCCTTCTTTGCCTCCATGGATAACGTTTTTTGTCTCCACAGATACCTCAATGCACCACTCACCTTTTTTTCTTCATCAATTCTATGGTTAACCTCATCCTTCATAAACCCATCCGCTGACACGTCAACTCCCAAATATCTGAAAACATTTACTTCTTCCATAATCCCTCTCTCCAATGTGATATCCAATTTTTCTTTATTTAAATCGTTTGATACCCTCATCACCTTACTCTTATCTATGTTCTTTATCTATGTTCACATGTAATGTCCTGACTTAACTCAGCCGGTGGACCTGACTTAACTCAGTGAAGACGTGTCTTGTGTACTCTCTGTGGACTGAACCATCTTTGCTTGGTGAAGACTTTTCTACTGTGCTTCCGTTATTAGCTACCTGAGATTGGATGATGGTTTCCCTCGACTACGAGCAGCTATATCTCCAAATGAAGGCGGAATTAACGGAAGCTAGAAGAGAGATTCAACGTTTGAAGGGTATATGCAAGGATTATCCCCGGAACAATGTCGCCGATGATCAGACCAACAAATGGATGCTAGTCGAATCTGAAGGGACGAAGCTGAAGTTGAAGAAGGTCCAGGAGACTGCAGTGAAAACCAGCAACTCTTTTTTCCTTGTTACCAGACGAATGTGAAGACATCCCAGCGAAGACCATCTCTACAAAGACCGTCGAGAACGTCATGCACACCGCCAGTCGAGGTAAGAACATTGTTTTAGTTGGGGATAGTCAGATTAAGTTTATGGATAGGGAATTTTGTCTTAAGGATAGGAATAGGAGGCAGAGGGTGTGTTATCCTGGGGCTGGGATGAAGGATATTGTTAGCCGTCTGGACGACATCATGAGAGGTAATGGGAGCAATCCTATTATCTGTCTCAGTGCTGGAGGCAACGATGTTGGCAGACGTAGGAGTGAGGAGCTGATTAGCAGCTATAGGTCAGCAATAGACAGAATTAGGAAGAAGGGTGGGAACCCTGCCATATGTGGTATTTTGCCAAGGAGAGGAGTTGGAAATGAATGGTTGTCCAGGGCAATTGGTGTCAATTGCTGGCTGGACAAATACTGTAAGTAAAATGCAGTAACATTCATTGACAACTGGGACCTCTTCTATGGCAGAAATGACATGTACTCACCTAAGGGATGGGGTTCACTTATCTAGGTCTGGGGTGGGGGCAATGGCAACTGCAGTGGAAGAAGCTGTTAGGGCTTTAAACTAGAAAAAGTTAGTGGTATGGGTTATGGGGGGAAAACAGTGAAGTCCCAGTGTAGTAATGTTATAAATTCTAGGGGAACTAGTAATAGGCAGAATAAGGTGGGTATTGGAAAGCTAGTGGCACTAGGTGACAAGGACAGTAATAGGTATAGTGGAAAAACGGAAAGGAGCAGGAAGGGTAAAGAGAAAGGAGGGTCTTTAAATGTATATTACACCAATAGTCGTAGTGCTAGGAATAAGATGGACGAGTTGAGATTAGTTGCAAGTACGGGTAATATTGATGTTTTTGCAATAACTGAGACATGGTTTAATATGAAAAATCGGGACATGCCTGCCGAATGTCACATTCAGGGTTTTAAATTGTTCCAAGTAGACAGAAGTATCGGGAAGGGGGGTGGGGTTGCACTCTATGTCCATGATCATTTAAATTGTTGCATAAAAATGGGTATAAAGTCTGAAATAACACATACAGAGTCTGTCTGGATAGAATTTTCAGAGGGGTGTGAAAAATTGATTTTAGGCGTGATTTACCGTCCTCCAAACTTAGATAGGGAACAAGGGAGACTACTTTGGGAGGAAATTGTTAAGGCCACAAGGCACGATAACATAGTAATTCTAGGGGACTTTAACTTTAGTCAGATTAATTGGAATTTCTTGACAGGGAATTTAGAATCTAACGACTTTTTAGAAGTAGTTCAGGATTGCTTTTTGAAGCAGTTTGTGACAGAACCTATAAGGGGAAATAACCTACTTGACTTGGTTCTGGCAAGCAAGGAAACCCTTGTTAATAATTTAGAAATTACAGAGGAACTCGCCTCAAGCGACCACAAGTCAATTACCTTTAGCATTGAATGGATGTATGATAGTAGGGATAATTCAGTAACGGTCCCAGATTTTCGCTTAGCAGATTATAATGGACTTAGAGAACACTTATCAACTGTGGACTGGGGTGACGAAGAGAGGTATCAATATGACAGTTTTCTTAACACTATACAGGCTTCCCAAAGAACATTTATCCCAGATAAAGAAATTAGATCAAATAGAAATGACCCAAAATGGATGAATAATAGGCTCAAGTATCTTTTAGGGCAGAAGAAAGGAATTTATAGGCGTATAAAAAGAGGTGAGGGTCATCTTATAAATCAGTATACATACTGACATTAAGAGGGACGTTAAAAAGGGGATAAGAAAAGCTAAACGGGACTATGAAATTAAAATTGCTAGGGATTCAAAAACTAACCCAAAAAGTTTTTTCCAGGTTTATAGAACAAAAGTTAGGATAAGATAGGTCCCCTTAAAAATAACTCTGGGCATCTTACTGACAAGGAGAATGATATGTGCTCTATTTTTAATAATTATTTTCTCTCGGTTTTCACACAGGAAGACACTAATAATATCCCAGTAATTAATTTTTACAGAGGCCCAGAAGAAGATAAATTATGTAATATCACAGTCACTAGCGAAATGGTTATGAAACAACTAGACCGACTGAAACAAAATAAATCGCCGGTCCTGATGAGCTTTTTGCAAGGGTTCTTAGAATGCAAATGGAACTCTGTGAACCATTATCTAACATTTTTAATTTATCTCTTCAAATAGGTGTAGTATCTGATATGTGGAAGATGGCTAATGTAATTCCTATTTTTAAAGCAGGGGACAAGTCACTACACAAATTACCGCCAATAAGCTTGACCTCAATTGTAGGCAAATTACTAGAGTCAATTATTTTTTTTATTTTTTTTTTTATTAACACATCGGCCGATTCCCACCAAGGCAGGGTGGCCCGAAAAGAAAAACTTTCATCATCATTCACTCCATCACTGTCTTGCCAGAAGGGTGCTTTACACTACAGTTATAAAACTGCAACATTAACACCCCTCCTTCAGAGTGCCGGCACTGTACTTCCCATCTCCAGAACTCAAGTCCGGCCTGCCGGTTTCCCTGAATCCCTTCATAAATGTTACTTTGCTCACACTCCAACAGCACGTCAAGTATTAAAACCATATGCCTCCATTCACTCCTATCAAATACGCCACACATGCTTGCTGGAAGTCCAAGCCCTCGCACACAAAACTTCCTTTACCCCTCCTCCAACCTTTCCTAGGCCGACCCCTACCCCGCCTTCCCTCCACTACAGATTTATACACTCGAAGTCACTCTGTCTCGTTCCATTCTCTCTACATGTCCAAACCACCTCAACAACCCTCCTCAGCTCTCTGGACAATCGAGTCAATTATAGCTGATATTATTAGAAACCATCTAAATAACCATAATTTGATTAATGATACCAGCATGGATTCACGAGGGCCGTTCCTGCTTATCTAATTTATAACCTTCTTCAGTAAAGCTTTTGAGGCTGTTGATCACGATAAAGAATTCGATATTGTTTATTTAGACTTTAGTAAGGCTTTTGATAGAGTACCGCACCAGAGACTGTTAAAGAAAGTGGCAGCTCATGGCATTGGGGGAAAAGTGCTCTCATGGATCGAGTCATGGCTCACCAATAGGAAGCAGAGAGTGTGCATAAATGGGGTTAAATCCAATGGGGACTTGTAACAAGTGGTGTTCCACAGGGATCAGTCTTAGGCCCGTTGTCATTTATAATATATATCAATGACCTTGACGTGGGAATTACTAGTGATAGAGCAAATTCGCCGACGACACGAAGATAGGTAGGATAATTTATTCAAACATAGATGTCATAGAACTTCAGGAAGATTTAGACAAACTTAATTCGTGGTCAGAAAAGTGGCAGATGCAGTTCAATGTAGATAAATGCAAGGTTCTGAAGCTCGGGAGTGTCCATAACCCAAGCACTTATAAGTTAAATAACGTAGAACTTAGCCATACAGATTGCGAGAAGGACTTGAGGGTGATGGTAAACAGCAACCTTAAACCAAGACAGCAATGCCTAAGTGTACGTAATAAGGCAAATAGATTACTGGGATTTATATCAAGAAGTGTTAGCAACAGAAGTCCAGAGATTATATTACAGCTTTATACATCATTAGTAAGGCCTCACCTAGATTATGCAGCTCAGTTCTGGTCTCCATATTACAGAATGGACATAAATTTAGAAAACATTCAGTGTAGAATGACTAAATTAATACATAGCATTAGAAATCTTCCTTGCGAAGAAAGATTGCAGACCCTTAAATTACATTCACTTGTAAGACGTAGAATGAGGGGAGACATGATCGAGGTATACAAGTGGAAAATGGGTATTAACAAAGGGGATATAAATAAGGTCTTGAGGGTATCTCTCCAAGAGAGACCTGCAATAATGGATTCAAGTTAGATAAGTTAGATTTAGAAAGGATATAGGAAAGTATTGGTTTGGAAAAGGGTAGTTGATGAGTGGAACAGTCTGCCTAGTAGGGTTATTGAAGCAAGGACCTTGGTTAGTTTTAAATTTAGGTTGGATAAATTCATGAGGAGAGGGGTTGGATTTGAGTGGAATTGCACATGAGTAAATAAAATTATCAAAGCTTATTTCTTGGGTAGCATTGAAAATTAGGTTGAACAAATATTCTGTTAGTGGGATGGAATGTGAAGGACATGCCTAGTATGGGCCAACAGGCCTGCTGCAGTGTTCCTCCTTTCTTATGTTCTTATGTTCTTAATTTAACAATTAGTTTATATATTAATGGTAAAGGTGATGTATTGGCATAATACTGTTTCTATATTGGAGTGTCTAGGTAAACTTATGACGAGCTTAAGAATTATGAAGCAATAGTTGTATAAGAATTTTGGTTAGTCATGCGCAAATTAAGAGGAATCACAGATATCAATAAGTCTATTTTGCTGTGGCCTATTTTATTCATTCTAGAGTATATATCATGTTTCTATGTTAATTATATTATTTATTATGTCATATTAGATGAATTGTGATAGATAAATAAGCCCTAGAGTTGATATTAGTGTCATATTGAAGTATTTTTGTCCTGCCTCCTGAGAGCAGGAATTCGCTGGAACGGATTAATGGCATTTCAGTTAATTTAAATGAGGAAAATTGACTCAGCATATGAACAGATCAGGTTACAGCTAGGTCATGAAACGGATTAAACTCGTAAGCAGAGGTTCCACTGTATATAGTCACTGGACACGTTCCTAGAACTGCTAGAGCTTCTGGAAGCTTGTTGTGTGTGGGTGGCCTTGTTGTAAATGTGCTGAGTCAGCAGCGTGGCTGGTGTCACAATGACGCATTACCACCACCCACTACCCACACTGCCTTCCTCAACACCCATGCCATCTTCCCCACCACCCACATGGAAATAAGTCACTTTGTCTGATTTTTTTGGGTTATCCTAAGTTGATGGTCGTCGGGTCTTCCTTTCCTTCCTACCTACCTACCTACCTTCCTTCCTTACTTCTTCCTTGCTTCATTCCTTACTTCTTCCTTCCTTCCTCTCATCTCTTCCTTCCTTCCTCTCATCTCCTCCTTACTTCCTTTCTTCCTTCCTTTCCTCCTCTTTCCTTCCTTCTGGTTTCCTGGGCATTGCTTTTGGTCACAAACTCCTCAAAATCATGAAATTCATCTTCACTGACACTTCCATCTGTTAGAACCTCACTTGGGAAAAGAAGAGTCCCATGCCAGGGAGTGAGGTATTTTTACCCGAGGCATGGTAAAAAGGGTTTCTGAAATGGCATTCCCATAATGCACCACTGGCTCAAGATTTTTTAATACTGCGCACACTGACCATAAAGACCCATTCTCTCATGCAGGCCTACCAGCTTTCTCCCGCTATATTTGAAGCCGCTAGAATTTTGGCATAGTTTTATGGGACCGACACTGGCTCGCCGTAATATTACAGGACCAACAATGAAAGGGTTAAAGTGCAGGCATTGTACTTCCCCTTTCCCCGGACTCAAGTCTGGCTAACCGGTTTCCCTGAATCCCCTCGAAAATATTACCCTTCCCCACTCCAACAGCTTGTCAGGTCCCAAACCATTCATCTCCATTCACCCTATCTAACATGCTCATGCACGCTTTGGAAATCCAAGCCCTCGCCCACAAAACCTCCTTTACCCCCCCCCTCCAACCTCTTGGGACACCCTCACCCCGCCTTCCTTTCCCCAAAGATTTTTTACACTTCCAAGTCATTCTACTTTGCTCCATTTCTCTAAATGACCAAACCACCTCAACAGCCCCCCTTCAGCCCTCTGACTTACTTTTGAACTCCACGCCCCTCCTAATTTCCACACTAGAATTCTCTGCATAATATTTACACTACACATTTCCCTTAGACATAACATCTCCACTGCCTCCAGCCGCTTCCCCCGCTGCAGCATTTACAACCCATGCTTCACACCCATATAAGAGTGTTGATACCACTATACTCTCATACATTCCCTTTTTTCCCCCCATGGATAAATTCTTTGTCTCCTCACATACCTCAGTGCACCACTCATCTTTTTTTTCCCTTTTATCAATTCTATGGTTAACCTCATCCTTCATAAACCCATCCGCTGAAAGTCATCTCCCAAATATCTGAAAACATTCACTTCTTCCATACTCCTCCCTCCAATGTGATATCCAATTTTTTTATCAAATGTTTATACCCCATCACCTTACTCTTATCTATGTTCACTTTCCACTTTCTACCTTCACACCCTCCCAAATGTTTTGTCCATAATTTTTCAACATTTCTTTAAAACCCCCAAAAAACAGTGTCATCAACAAAAAGTATCTGTGTTGACTCCCATTTTGTATTTGTTTCCCCCCATAATTTAATCCCACCCCTCTCCCCAACCCCCAGCATTTATTTTTTTCCCAACCCCTCTATAAATACAGTGGTACCCCGAGTTACATGGTCCCCAAAATCCCCCTTTTTTGAAAAATTTTTTTTTTTTTAAATGCTTTTGTAAGTTTTTTTTTGGGGGTGTAAAAGAACTAGTCTAACATTTTCCCCTTTGGGGATAAATTTTTGAATGGCACTTGAACAGCATTCTCAACGAAAATATATGTAACCGGGTACCACTGTATGTTAAACAACCATGGTGACATTACAATCCCTGTCTAAGACCTTTTTTACTGGGAAGAACCCCCCTCTCCTACACACCCTAACCTGAGCCTCACTATCCTAAAAACTCTACAGCATTTAGTAACTTACTACCTATTCCATACACTTGCAGCATCTGCCACATTGCCCCATACCCTCTATCTTCCTTTTCTAAACCAAAATGCAATGAAAACTTCCCTACCTTTATCAAATCTGTTCACATATATGCTTCAATGAAAACCCTGATCTCACATCCCCCCCCCCGGGGAAAGATGATGGGGAAAAAAAAAATTAGGTGACGAAAGTTGGGGAGGGAGAGAGTATGGAGTAGGTGAATGTATTCAGATATTTGGAGTAGACTTGTCAGCAGATGGTTCTGTGAAGGATGAGGTGAATCATAGAATTGATGAGGGAAAAAGGGTAGTGGTGCATTAGGAGTCTGTGGAGACAAAAAATTTTTGTCAGTGGAAGCAAAGAGGGGAATGTATGAGAGAATTTTACCAACCCCTTTTGGGTGTGAAGCATGGATCATGAATGTTGCAACAAGAAGAAGGCTGGAGGCGGGGGAGATGTCATGTCTGGGGGAATGTGTGGGGGAATAAAATGGAGAATTCGCAGTTTGGAAATTAGGGAGGTGCAGGATTAAAAACTATTATCCGGGGGGCTGAGGAGGGTTGTTGAGGTGGTTGGGGCATGAGAGGGGGTGGAACAAAAAGAATGACTTCGGGTGTATAAACTAGTGGGGGGGAAGGGGTGGGGGGAAAAAAGATTGGGGGGGGGGGGAAAAGGGGTTTGTGTGCTGGGGGGTTGGGGCTTCCAGCGACGTGAGCTATTTGATAGGGGTGAATGGAGATAAATGGTGTTTGGGGCTTGACTGCTGTTGGAGGTGAGCAAGGTAACATTTATAAAGGGGGTTCAGAGAAACCGGCAGGCCAAACTTGAGTCCGGGGGATGGGAAGTACAGTGTCTGCACACTGAAGGAGGGGGTTAATGTTGCAGTTTTATAACTGTGGGGAAGCATGTCTCGGGGAAACAGTGATAGTGAATGATGATGAAAGTTTTTTTTGGGCCACCCTGCCTTGGTGGGAAAAGCCATGTGTTAATAATACTAAAAAAAAAAACCCTTTCCTTACACTTTACCTGGATTCAGTAAACTTATTCCCCCCTAATTTTTCAATCTCCTTTGTCCCCCTTCCCTTTATATAAAGGAATTATAAGTTCTCTGCCAATCCCTAGGTACCTTTCCCCCTTTATACATTTTTAAAAAAATACCAACCACTCCAACACCATCTCCACTGCTTTTAACTTTTCTGTCATGATACTCAAATAATCCGCATATAGGGAGAGGAGCTGGTTATTTGTGTATTGTTCCAGTCACGGTATTGGCATTTTTTTGTTATTTCTGTCATGATCCTGTCAGTTCTAGCTGCTTTCCCCATTTCATTCAAAAAAGCCTCATCCCCCTTTTCCCCCACCCACTTTTCTTCTTCCCCTAAAAGTGTTATACCTCCCTGGCCAGTGATGAAATTACCCTTTTCTTCATCACCCAAAATTTTTTTCTGACACACGACTTATGTCATCTCCCACCCAAATCTTGCCACACTCAACACCATTTTTAACAAATTATCAAAAATATCTACATGGATGACAGCCAATAAACTTACATCAACACTGATAAGACCTTCTATATTATGTTTGGCAACAGAGCGGGTGATGCACAATTAAACATTAAGATCAACACTACTCCTTTTGGTAGACATAATGAGGGCAAATTCGGGCCTTCACCCCGATAGCAGCCTGAAATTCAGCACTAATCCAACACATAGCAAAGAAATGTCCAAAACTGTGGGGATCCTCTCAAGATACATTACTATGTACCCAATCAGCCCTACCACACTATACTATTCACTCATCTATCCCCCCTCACATATGCCATTTGTGCTTGGGGATCAACAGCAATTACCCACCTAAAGCCAATAATAACCCAAAAAAAACCCAGTAAGAATTATCATGAACCAACGCTAGGGAACACCCCCCTCCACTCTTCAAAGACCTAAACTTACCACTGTTCAGAACATCCACACTTACTACTCGCAATCTACATTTTTAGAACCATAAATTCCAACTTTTAAACCCCGAGCTAAAACACTTTCTTGACAGTTGTGACAGGACCCATAGACATAAACCCGACACAAACATCTCTTTGACATTCCCAGTGTCTGACTAAATCTATACAAAAATTCAATGTACAAAAAAGGGGCCCAAAATCTGGAACTCCCCGTCTAAAACCTAGAACTGCAGAAACAACCTCCATTTTCAAAAACACCGTTAAAAATCTTATCTCACTTACCCCCCAACCGGTAGCTAACCACATGAAAACTACTTTATCTTTCACATATCCACAGCAAAATACACTTATTGATATCTGTGATTCCCCTAATTTGCACATGACTTAAACCCAAAATTTAATACAACTATTCCATAATTTTAAGCTAGTCATAAGTTTGCCTAAAAATCCAATATAGAAACTGTATTATCCCAATACATCACCTTCACCATTAATATATAAACTAACTGTTAAATTCTTAAACGTTTGAACTACAGTATCTCAAATTTGTAAACCTATTAATCACTACTATTACCAACCCTTAATATCAGTATATTCAGGTTACTATTGAGTAAGACTATCATAAGACTGCCTGAAATGCCTAGGCATTCCTAGGATATTATTGGCCTTCTAGTAATAACTAATTCATAAAATATATAATAACACATGTACACCCCTTTGAAATTTTTTATCAGAAATAAAGTACAGTGGCCCCTTGGTTTTCCCCAAAAATTTGTTCCAACCCCAGGATTACAAACAATTTTTTTCCCCTTAAAAAAAAAGATTGTTGCAAAGCCCCAAAAATACATTGCAACAGCACTTACGAAAATACACTTACATAAATGTTCGATTTTGGGAGATGCAAAAACCGGGGGACCACTGTATCTGAATCTGACATTTAAAAGTTCCTCAAAATATTCCGCCATCTACCCAATATCTCTAGCCCCCATCTACAACTCCCTATTGACAAATCCATTTGTTCCCTAGGCTTTCTTAACTTGTTTATCTCACCCAAAAATTTTCTTATTCTCAGCAAAATTTTTTGACGGGCCTCCCCACGTACAGTGACCCCAGAACAACCCCCGGGAAATCGTACAATTATGTAAGTATAATATTGTAAGTGCTTTAATGTTTTTTTGGGGGTCTAAAATAGACAACCACGGAATTCCTTAAGGAGAAAATTTCTTCGTAATGGCATTGAGCGGGTTTTTGAATGAATTTTTACTTACTCGGGGTCCACTGTAATTTGCTCTCCTTTTGCACCTTCCACCACTCTCTTCCTTTTTTTTTACTTCCATATCCCTTGCCTTTCTTATATCACTTCTGCTTTAAAAAAACCTCTCATAAGCTACCTTTTTCTCTTTATCGCCCCCTTTACCTCGTCTGAAAAACTTGCTTTTTGGGACACAGTGGTGCCTATGCTAACCTTCCTATGGTGTAGAAATATACCTAGTTGAATAATCTTATTGAAGCTAGCTGGCCCAGTGGCTAACACGTCTTGGAGTTTTGAGACTCTCTGATCGCGGGTTCTAACCCCACCCATTGTAGGGTTTTTTGCACCTGTCATTACGTTTTGGGGTGAGTCAGGCTTTATTTGTTTGATGGATGGTTGTCCTGGTCTTCCCAGTAAGCACTGTTATTCATGGATAACTTCAAGGGTTGTATGACTAAAGGAAAATGGATGATAAACATTCACTTCAACACCCCTTTTTAAGAGGTTTCATTCCTGGGACTGTGATCATTTCAAATATGTGTGGGCCCCGACCACGGCCGGCTGAGTATCGGCCGACTTGAGTTTTGATCGTTTTTTCGGCCCAATTTTTTCCCAACTATCGGGCCCCCGTACCAGACCTTTCCCCCCCCCGGGAGGATCGTGAGCCAGTCTAGCTTTGTTTACCATTGAGTAACATTACCCAGTGCGCTCATTCAAACATTTCACAATAATTTTATTGTGTTTATTGAGTCACTGTGAAATATGTCACCATGGGTCCAAAGAAGCTTCCTAGTGGCACCCCTGTGGTAAAAAAAGTGAGGAACACCATCAACAAAAAGGGGATAGTAGAAAAATATGAGGGGTGGCAATGTGGGGGAAATTCCAGGGTGTACAACAAAACAAATCTACTATCACCTTATCCTGGCAAAGAAAAAAAAAAAAAGGAAGCTAATGTTGCGAAAGCCACTCGCAACAAGTTCAGTGACAGAGCCATATTGCACTTTAGGAACATGTTAAAAGGGCCAGAAACAGAGGACTGTGGACAGTTATTTTGGAGACAGGGGGCCAGTGACCCCAAGTGATCCTAGTGGCATTAAAAGACCAAGAAGGGAATAACCCCAGATAGGGCTTTGATACCTGAAGTCCTTATGGGAGGGATTTCCCCTTTCCCAAAAATGAAGCCCTCCCCCACTCCTCCTCCCTATCTTCCAGATGCCAGCAAGTCTCTTCAGTAAAGGAATAAAACAAAAAGGGCACAATACCGTGACTGGAAAATACACAAAACCCGCACATAT
>WNWK01024112.1:0-30167 GCA_009830355.1 Cherax destructor | reverse complement strand
CCAGATTTTTTATGAAAACTAAAGTGATGGATTCCCCATTACACCGGACATTAAAATTTTTTTACCCTTCTCAGTTTATTTTTCGTGAAAAAGGTGGGCTTTTTTTTCCCCCGGGGTGTAACGATAGTTTGTTGTCTACTAACCATTTGCTGGGACCCCAGTTCCTGTGTTTACATTAGCTTTTTTTGGGAAGGTCTTTACCTGAAATTAGCAGACACTGTAAACAGCATACAGAGGAGTTTGCACTTGACACTGATGGGCATATCATTTACATAACATAGGAATAATAAGGGCCCCAAAAAATACTACCGGGGGGAACTCCACATGTTTCAGCAGTAGTTCTGATTCTGTTTTGTTGATTTTGACAATTTGTTTCCTGTTACTAAGGGGGGACTTAAACCACCCTGTGGAACCTATGCCGATAGCTTGAAGTTTCTTACATAATATTTGTGGTTGACAGTATGGGAAAGGGGCCTTTTTTGCAAGTCTAAAGTTACCATTCCAATGGGTTCCCTATAACATTTCAGTTCTCATGTAATCCAGGGGGTTAATTGGGAGGTGTCGATTAGAAAGGGATCTCCTAAAGCCTGATTGGTAACTAGGGGGGAATTTTTGTCACTAAGATATTAACTATGTACTTGACAGTACACCGCCCTCTCTAAATTTTGATATTACACTGAGTATACAAAGGGGGCCCCTATAGTTGCTGACATCAGACCTATTTTTTTTCTTAAAGATAGGAGTAACTCTGGCCTCCTTAACCCTCTGGTACTGTATTAGTGGTGGTTTATTATGTAGGGGGGGGGTTGCCAGTTCAGGGCACCATTTTTTAGGAACAGATGGGTTTTTCCCGGGGTTTTTGGGGGGTTTAAACCCCTCAAGTTCTTTTTGAAAGGTCGGAGATACCCCTTAATTTGGGACAACTTTTTTTGGATTTTACCCCTTTTTGGTATAGTATGTTTTTTTATCAAGTCTGTTTTAAAATATTTGATGCAGCTGGGCATACTTACTAGTGTTGATGTGACGGGTTGTGTAGTATAAATTTAAAAAATATATTTTATTGAAGCTGATTTGCCCAGGTACTGTATCATCCCCAAGTTTATCATTTCCCCCCAAATATGTATAATAATCACCTTGCGGGGGTAACTTTGATGCTGGTGAAAGGCCTTGATCAGTGGATTGGGCCCCTTTCCTTTTTTTGGACCCCTAATTACCCCCCCCTTCCCTTTGGGGTTTTGGGCCCCCATATTTTAATACTTCACTGTGAATTAAAACAATAAGAACAAAAAAATGTTTGACATGACTGGGTTACCCTGAGTCACTTTACACAAAAATTAATATAGTGTTGTATAAGACAATTTAAATATCTAAATTTGTATATTTTAAAACCCAATTAAAAAAATTTTTGTTTCATAATTAACACCTTGCTATAATTGCATTTTTTTTTTTGTTTTTGTGTGTATGCAGCTTCACTGGGAAGGGGTATCTCTCAGTGTACATATATCTAGTATATTTTAAAGCCTATATACATAATTAAATCCGTTAGTGGTGAGCACGTTACTTGTAGCCTTAATTCCCCTTTTGTAGTTATGTAGTTAATATGCTTTCAACCCAATAAAGCAAACCAGTGCATCTGCAATGATGCAGTTTGTTAGGTGAAGTTTTAAACAGAACTGGTGAATATATGGTGGATAAACTGCAGTATGTTTTATGATTTCAGGTTGTGAAGATGGGTGGGTGGAAGCTGGAATTTGGGAAGATTTGTATATGGCCTTCCCTGTGGCACTTTTTTTTTATTCAACCAACCCAAGTACTTTGGGGGGTGGACTGTTAAGTAAAGACAGAGCTTCCCCCCGGGATAAAATGCACCATGAGGGTTTATTACTTTATACTGGCTAAGCCAGTTCAGTGTTCAATCAAAATTTTCACTGTTTTTTTAAATTTCAAGATTGCTCTGTCGAGAAAAATTGTAGTTTTCTGGCTGATTTTCATAGTTGAACAAAAAAACCCTTTGAAGTGTTCTGAATAATTTTTATGTATGTTTTTTGGGAAACCCTGTACCCCCCATGTCTTTTAAATCAACTTTTTTTGAAAACATCCCCCAACCCCCGTCTCTTCCTTAAGCATCACCCACCCCTGTCTCCTAGTGTAAGCATCCCCCCCCCTGTCTCCCCCCGTAAGCACCCCCCCCCTGTCCCCCTCCTGTGCATCACCCCCCCCCGTCTCCTCCTGTAAGCATCACCCCCCCCCGTCTCCTCCTGTAAGCATCACCCCCCCCCGTCTCCTGTAAGCATCCCCAAACCCCCCGTCTCCTCCTGAAGCATCACCAACCCTGTCCCCCTCCTGTAACATCACCCACCCCTGTCTCCTCCTGTAAGCATCACCCCCCCCCATCTCCTACAGTAAGCATCACCCCCCCTGTTTCGTTCTGAAGCATCGCCCACCCCTGTCTCCTTCTGTAAACCCCCCCTTCTCCCCCCTGTAAGCATCACCCCCCCCTATCCCCCCCTTTTAAAACACCCCCCCCTGTCTCCTGTAAAATCACCTCCCCCCGTCCCCCGTAAGCATAAAACCCCCGCCCCTGGTTCCCCCCCCCTGTCTCCTCCTGTAAGCATCACCCACCCGTCTCCTGTAAGCATCACCCACCCGTCTCCTGTAAGCATCACCCACCCCAGTCTCCTCCTGTAGTATCTCCCACTCCTGTCTCCCTGTAAGTATCACCCACCCCTGTCTCCCTCCTGCAAGCACCACCCATCCCTGTCTCCTCCCTGTAACACCCACCCCTGTCTCCTCCTGTTAGCATCACTCACCCTGTCTCCTGTAAGCATCACCCACCCATATCTCCAGGCATCACCCCACCCTGTCTCTGTAAGCATCACCCACCCCTGTCTCCTGCAAGCATCACCCACCCCTGTCCCCTCCCTGTAAGTATCTCCCCACCTCTGTCTCTCAAGTATCACCCACCCCCGTCTCCTCCTGTAAAGCATCACCCACTGCAAAGGTTAATAGACGGGTTTGGGAGGTTGTGTAAAGGTAGAAAGTTGAAAGTGAACATAGATAAGAGTAAGGTGATGATAAAATAAACCATTAGATAGAGAGAAAAATTTGGATATCACATTGGAGAGGGGAGTATGGAAGAAGTGAATGTTTTCAGATATTTGAGTTGAATTTGTTGTTGTGGATGGGTTTATGAAGGATGAGGTTAACCATAAAATTGATGAAGAAAAAGAGGGTGCTGCTGAGGAAAATCTAGGAGACAAAAACGTTATCCATGGAGGCAAAGAAGGGAATGTATGAAAGCATAGTGGTACCAACACTTATATGGGTGTGAACATGGGCTGCAAATACTGCAGCGGGAGGCGGCTGGAGGTGAGATGTCCTGTCTAAGGGCAATGTGTGGTGTAAATATTATGCAGAGAATTCGGTGGAAATTAGGAGGAGGTGGAGTTACTAAAAGTATTAGTCAGAGGGCTGAAGAGGGCGGCTGAGGGTTTAGCTATTTGAGAGAATGATCAAAGAATGACTTAAGGTTTATAAATCTGTAGGGAAGGAAGTGGGTAGGAGCTGCCCTGAAAAGGTTGAGAGAGGATAAAGGAAGTTGTGGCCAGGCTTGGACTTCAGCAAGCATGTGAGCATCTAGATAGGGAGGAATGGAGACGCAATGGGTTTTTGAACCTGAGGAGCTGTTGGAGTGTGGTTATGGTAATATTTTGTGAAGGGACTAGAAACCGGCACAGCCAGACTTGAGTCCTGGAAATGGAAGTACAATGCCTGCACTTTTGAAGTGTTGGGGTCAGATGATGGGTGGCTTGGAGGACTTCTAAACAGCCATGGTTAGAGCGACTCTGCAAAGACAGTAATTATGAATGAGTGAGGTGGAAAGTGCTGATCACATGAAAGTATTTTCTTTTGGGGATTTTCTTCTTTTTGGGTCACCCTGCCTCGGTGGAGACGACCGGCGTGTTGAAAAAGATCTAAAATATATATGTACAGTATTTTAGAAAATTTGTCATTGATTTCTTTTTCAAATACACTAGGCAAATGCCAAGTAAACATTTTGATTAAAAACATGAACCTTATTCATATACAGTGGACCTCGGTTGCTCACCCAAACTCCGAACAATTGTAAGTGTATTTTTTGTAAGAGCTTTTGCAAGTGTATTTTGGGGGTCTGAAATAACTAATCTAATTTACATTTGTCCTTATGGGAACAAATTCGCCTGGGTAACGGCACTCAAACAGCATTCTGAAAGAATTTTCAACAAACCGAGTTTCCACTGTACAATATTGTATATAAGGCATTAGGTTTCTGTTTTGTAACTTCAAAGAGCAAGGACGTGACAATAATAAAAATATAAGTTAATCTAGTAATAAGCAATTACTTCTCTGTGCTAAAGTGAATAAATTAGTGGTTTATTTCACTATACAGTGGACCCTTCAGTTTTCGCCAATAATTCTTTCCAGAATGCTGTTCGAGTGTCACATCGAATGAATTGTTCCTATAAGGTTTTTAATACTTGACGTGCTGTTGGAGTGTGAGCAAAGTAACATTTATGAAGGGATCCAGGGAACTGCAGGCCGGACTTGAGTCCTGGAGATGGGAAGTAGCAGTGTCTGCACTCTGAAGGAGGGGTGTTAATGTTGTAGTTTTATAACTGTAGTGTAAAGCACCCTCTGGCAAGACAGTGATGGAGTGAATGATGATGAAAGCTTTTCGGGCCACCCTGCCTTGGTGGAATCGCCAATGTGTTAATAAAAAAAAAAGCATTTACAAAAATACACTTACATAATTTTGAGTTGGGAGCGTATGAAAACCGAGGTCCACTGTATGTATTTTATATGTAACTGCTATTATATCATCTTTCAGAATTATGGTACTAATTATTTATGTAATTTGGGAAAACTCTGAAAATATACAAAACCTGCATCTCGTTAAGCAAGGAGTACAGTAGAGCACTTTTTATAATTTGACTGTCACACAGTGGCCAATTACTCGGGTTGAAATTTCACCTTATCTGCCTCCCTACTGGATTGAAATTTTACCTATCTGCCCCTACTGGGTTGAAATTTTTACCATATCTGCCCCTACTGGATTGAAATTTCACCCTATCTGTCCCTACTGGATTGAAATTTCACCCTATCTGTGAAATCTTGCACACCACAGAATATTCAAAATATTTTCTGGTGGTCAAAGTGCAAGTATGACCTGCATGTTTTGTAGCTGACTATAAATTGCCAATTCAACCTACATGCCTGAAGGATTAAAGAAGTACAAGAAATTATTAAAATTTCAAGGTACCTTCTGAAGAACGTTAATACCTTCAAACATGAAGGGTTTTTAAGGGAATGTTAATTCAACACTGAGAAAAATTGTATGAAATTTCAAGGACAGTTACAGTAAAACCTTCATTTAACAGATTGGATTTAACAGAGAAAATGTGTGGCTGACAACATTTGGAAAGCAAAGGATAAAGTCCTTTGAATTCAGAATTGTCCGATATCTCTAAGGCCCATTGGTTAAATTCATTTAATTTAATTGACAAAGTTCATTAAGTCAGAATTTTCCATTTTATTAATTTGTGGTAATTCTTAGATACATATTAATAATTTACTTTTCTTTCAGGAAATTGAGGACTGCATAAGGAAAAATTCATGAGAGGAGAGAGAGGAGAGCTGCTGAAAACCTAGATGAAGAAGTGCAAAAATAATGAATGCGAAACATGTACTGTACTGTATAAAAGATATATTGTGAAAGTTTAATAAGAAAGTGCTGTAGTATATGACTTAATGTATATGATTTCCTAGCACTGTAGTGAATCTTTTCAGAACTATCAGTTTTATGTAGCCATTTAATGTGACATTACAGTATGAACAATATTATTTTAGTTATATTTTTCTGAGTTTAACAAGTGAGAGAAATTAACAATTTATTTGTGAGGAAATTTCAGCAAATAATTTAACTTTATTAAAAAAACGTGAAAATTATTATACTGCATGATGGAAGCATTTGGAACCATAGTGAAATACTGCCAAGAGAAAAAAATACTGCAGTAATCTCAGTTGTTCTGGGATTTACATGGGTAAGGAGTAGTCCTTACCATGGCACAATTGTAATTGATGTTTTGAAAGATAGAAGAGCTCAACCACTTGTTCAGGAACTTGTATCAAAGGGTTATATATGCAACAGAAACAAAGCAAATGTGTTGAACTTGGTCCTTCAAGCAACTCAATCAAGTTTCCAAGTACTGTTACCAGCAGAGCAATTTGCTTCTTCATTAGAGTCTGTTCAAGCCAACAGACAGTGTTTTAATAAACCAATGAATTCTAAAGACTATAATAACTAAATGCAAAAAGAAAATGCAGGTTCCTTATTTCCATTAGAGAGCAGAATAATATATTCCTTAATGGTAGTCAAATCTCTCGCCATCCAAATCATTACAAAAAGCAACATCAAACTATTTGTCTTTCCCAGCCAGTGTTGATTTGATGTTTTTTCATCCTGGGATCAAGAAAAGTATTGCAAGCATTATGCCAGCTTCTGATGGATGGAAGTTTATAGAGGCTGCAAAATATAAATATACTGCTGCTCTTTGAAACTCTCATCATTTTACTTTGTGCTACTCAAGATTATACCAGAAAAGAATGATGACTACATCATGGAAGCTTCTAATCAAGATGTTGCTTATCTTACTCAAAAAATGCTATCTCTCACAGGCATAAGTAGTAAAGGTATGTTTACTATGAAAATATTTTGACAAAATGTTGGACTTAAAAATATTGTGTGTAAGTATATCTGGCTATTGATTTTAAAGGACAGACTAAATTATATAAACATGAAATAGAGGGACATCTAAAGTGTCATATCTGTGTGCCTCTGGCAAGACGTGATAGTGTAAAAAATAGTGAAAGTGTTTATTTTTCTTGGCCACCCTCTGCCTCAGTGGGAGACAGCCAGTGTGTTAAAAAATTAAGAGAAGTTGCAAAGGTTATCCTTTGAGTAGGAAATTGGACATTTTAAAAATATAACATCACTAAATACATTTAAAGTACCTTACTGTACAGATATTTTAATTTCCCTTCACTGTCTTTAGTGTACAGTATTTCAGTCTTTCTCATGTAGCAAGGTTTTATGGTTATTATTATACAGATTGTTTTTGCTTTCTGAGAGAATCATTTAAGTGTGTATTTAATTTAAGAACAGAAGAGCAGTGGAACACTGCAGTGGATCTGCTGGTCCATGCTAGGCAGGTCCAATTCACACCTAACCATAACCACTCTTGTACCCATCCAACCTATATTTAAAGCTACCCAAAATTCTCTTCACACTTTTTGGGAAATGTGTTCCAGTTTTTTTTTTTTTTTTTCAATAGAGTCGGCCGCTCTCCTACCGAGGCAGGGTGACCTCCAAAAGAAAGAAAATCTCAAAAGAAAATATTTTCATCATCATTCAACACTCACTACACTCATGCTGACATAATCACTGTCTTTGCAGAGGCGCTCAGATACGAAGCTGAGAATAGTCCTCCCAGCTGTCACTATCCCAGACCCCTCCTTTAAAGTGCAGGCATTGTACTTCCTGCATTTCCAGGACTCAAGTCCAATCCAACTAATTAACTGGTTTCCTGAATCCTTCACAAAATGTTACCCCTGCCTACGCTCCAACAGATCGTCATGTCCCAAAACCATTCGCCCATTCACTCCTATGTACAGTTTTATTCCAGACTAGTACTTCCTATATCCTCTAAATCTAAATTTGTCAATCCAAATTACATTGCTGTGAATCCTGTCTTGCAGGTATTTGTTCACTTTTTTTTTTTAACACACTGGCCGTCTCCAACCAAGGCAGGATGACTCTGGAAAAACAAGAAGCACTTCTTTTTTGCATTTAGTAATTTATACAGGAGAGGCCACGGCCCTTGCTCCCAGCATTTTAGTCACCTCTTATGACACAAATGGCTTACAGGGAAGGACTTTCTCCACTTTTAGCTTTCCAAATTCAGCCACTCATAATAGATTTTTAATATGCAAACGATTTAAATAAAGAAAAATTGGATATCACATTGGAGAGAGGGATTATGGAAGAAGTAAATGTTTCTGTGACATTTGGGAGTTGACGTGTCAGCGGATGGGTTTATGAAGGATGAGGTTAACTATAGAATTGATGAAGGAAAAAGGTGAGGGTGCATTGGAGGCATTCAGGAGACAAAAAACGTTATCCATGGAGGCAAAGAAGGAATGTACGAAAGTATAGTGGTACCAACACTCTTATATGGGTGTGAAGCATGGGTTGCAAATGCTGCAGCGAGAGGAGGCTGGAGTGCAGTGGAGATGTCCTGTCTAAGGGCAATGTGTGTAAATATTATAGAAAATTCGAATGTGGAAATTAGGAGAAGGTGTGGAGTTACTAAAAGTATTTGTCAGAGGGCTGAAGGAGGGGTTGTTGAGGTGGTTTGGTCATTTAGAGAGAATGGATCAAAGTAGAATGACTTGGAGAGCGTATAAATCTGTAGGGGAAGGAAGGGGTAGGGGTCGTCCTAGAAAAGGTTGGAGGGAAGGGTAAAGGAGGTTTTAGGCGCAGGGCTTGGACTTCCTAGCAAGCATGTGTGAGCGTGTTAGATAGAGGAATGGAGACGAATGGTTTTGGACATGACGACTGTTGGAGTGTGAGAGCAGGGTAACATTTTGTGAAGTGGACCAGGGAAACCAGTTAATTGATTTAGTTGGACTTGAGTCCTGAAATGGGAAGTACAATGCCTGCACTTTAAAGGAGGGGTCTGAGATAGTGACAGCTGAGGACTTTTCTCAGCTGGGTCGATCTGAGCTCCTCTGCAAAGACAGTGATTGTGTGTGAGTGTGGTGAAAGTGTTGAGTGATGATGAAAGCAGCTTTTTGGGGATTTTCTTTCTTTGGGTCACCCTGCCTTGGGTGGGAGACGGCCGACTTGTTGAAAAAAAAAAAAATGCAGTTAATTTCATTATTGGGAGCAAGGGCCTATTAACCCTTCTCCTGTATACATTACTAAATTTAAAAGAAATTTTTATGTTTTTTCTTTTGGGTCACCCCTTGGTGGGATACGGCCAGTTCATTGAAAAAAATCATTTTTCTATATATTTTCAGTACATTTATGACCATTCTTTAATATGGCAGCTAGAACTAAGCAACATAATCTAAATGAGATCTCACCAAAGATGTTTAAATTTGAAATATAATTTGTTAAATGACACCCATTCAAAATTATGGCATTCATGACTTAGCAGCTACACAAAAGCACAAATAAATTCCATTGTTTATGCACAAAGTAGGTTATAGCAGAAGAAGAAGAAAAATTTTGTGCAATTATCCAGGATGGTGTATATTATTAAAGCTTCTGTAAGCATTGCAAACTTGAGGAGGTCCATCACTCTCAGGTTTATAAGACAAGCCAAAGCTAAAAGTGCTGCTAGGGTAAACAAACTATAAGAATATTATTTAATAGTTTTAAAAATTGAAATGTCAAATACAAGAGCTACTAATGTATAGAAATGGCATTTACTTTATATAATTCAGTGAAATGCAATACTTCAAGATTATATTTACACAACCCGTGTTATTTGATTCAACAAAATCAGAGTAAGGTGGTAGCTTTTACTCAGCTATAGGCAGATTTACTGATAATCAATTTTACCATGTTAACAAATCTCTATGAGCATTTGAAGAAGAATTTTACTGAGCTTACACATCCGTTAGCCTGGCAAAAATTTAAATGCAAAATATGTGTACAGGAACAAACAGTTGCTAAGTTGATACTGAGTACAACATCTGAACTCTTCACTAACATGGTTAAACTAGACATAAAAAATAATATTCTGCAAGTAAGTTTTTTAAATGCATAAATGGATTTTAAAAATAATTTTATTACATTTCACTCTTGTGTATTATCTCTTGATCAAGAACTAGTTTAGTAAATCATGATCAAAGTCACGGATAAAGGTCACATATTGCCAGTTGGAGAAATCCTGCTAGATGAATTGTATTAAAAAGCATTTAAAAGATTGTGAGTGAAATTTTTGCATCATAATTTACTTGCCGATTTTTTAAATCTTAATATCAAATTTATTGTTAAGTTTAAAATAGATTTATACTTCCAGCAGGAATGACCGTTTATGTAGAGAGCTCTTTTGGTTCCTTGGCTCCTGGTGTGTTCCTTAATCCTCTCAGTAGTGGTATCATTGAGCAAATGCTGACCCTTGCATTGCTGCGAATATCATGCTTGCAGATGCCAGATGCATCATGAGGTCTGAGGGTGCTCCAGTTTTTACAGCAAAAGGAGGAATGTAAGTCTAGTGTACACACAACTGTTCATTGTCTTTCACTCTCAAAATTATTGCTGCCAGATAGCCTCTATGGATTTAATGCTTCTCCATGCATATGTATAATTATAGTACAGTAATTTCCAATTAGAATCAAAATTCTTGGCAAAGTCCTCAGAAAAGACCCTCATTACATTTAACATTTGGTTAGATGATCTAGTAGAGTGTGTGTAACATTTTGTATAATATTGAAACATCTTTCATTATTGCTACATTGAAAGATTTAATGGAAAAGTTTCCCACATGTAAAATTTGCCACTATTTTGTGTTAGGCACAATTATTATTATTTTTTGCCTTGCAAGGAAACATCTATGTGGAATTATATCTCACCTTTCTGCTGAGAGACGGCGAGTGGCTTGGACTCACTCTTTCTTGCATCGGCAAATCAAGTCCTGCAAACTCTACCTTGCTCCTTAAAGTCTGAGGTTGATAAGAAGACAAAAAGACTGGACAGTTTCCCAGGCATGGCAAGTCAATAGAAATTAAGCATTTGGGGGCACTAGTTGATTACACAATGCCAGGAGAGGAAAGATTTCAAAGGACAAATGCAGTCATTCAGCAAGGGAAACACAGTGACTACATTCCCAGGAAGGAATATCTTAAGTCAGTGAGGATTTGTGAAAAACAAGTAACGGTTAAAGATAAATGTAGAGTGAGCTATGATGTATTATTGCTGTTATATCACTAAATTAGAAAAATGATCTTAACAACCTGTTTGTTCAAGAAAATATTAATCCATTATCAAGCATGGTTAATTTTCTTTTTAAAGGTAGATATGATTGATAAAGGAAGAATGACTATTGAGCTGTCTTTGTGTGTATCCTACAGAAGTTTAGCATGCCATCTTGTTGACAAGTGGATGGTTAGTCACTAGTCCAAATAAAAAAATATTGGTGCCTGTTTGAGATTTCACATGCTCTAGACTAATGTTAACATCAGTATTGATATTTTCTATATTTCATCACTTTGTCACATAGGCTTTAAATGTAGGAAAATGTCTTGTTTGTGTGTGATTAATGTGCAAAAACATGAAGATATATTTTGCCTTCCTAGGTAGTAGGTTGGTGGACAGCAACCGCCCAGGGAAGTACTACCGTCCTACCGAGTGTAAAAATGAAAGCCTGTAATTGTTTTTAAATGATGGTAGGATTGCTGGTGTCTTTTTGTTCATAAACATGCAAGAGTTCAGGCAGCCATCTTGCTACTTCTACTTACACTTAGTCATACCATGCATATACAGTGGTCCCTCGGTTTTCGCTGAAAAATTGCCCAGAATGCTGCTCAAGTGCCATTACCTAACGAATTTACTTCCTTAAGAAATAATGTCACGTAGGGTTAGTCTAGACATTTCAGACCCTCTAAAAATACACTTGCAACAGCACTTACGGAAAAAATACACTTACATAATGTTCGAGTTTGGAGATGCACGAAACCAAGGACCACTGTACAAGCATACAGGTACCTCGACTTACGATTTTAGACCAGAGAGGCATTTCTTAAGACGAAACACCGTAATACCTAATCAATTTTCCCCATAAGAAATAATGGAAATAATTTATCTGTCCAAGACTTCCAAAAGTAGTTAAATAAAATATTTAGAACTTTTTGGACATTAAATAATAACAATTTAATAAAGAATACATAATACAGATAAAATATTGTACAACAACATGTCACTTACATTTATTGAAGAGTTGTTGATGTGTGGAGGACGTGAGGAGGGGAGAAGGTGGAGTAGCATAGTGTTTGGAAGGGGAATCCCCTCTCCATTAACACTGCAGGTACCAAGTCCTTTTCTGGGGTTACTGGCCTTTTCTCTTTGAATGCCATCAGACCAGCTTGAGAGTCACTGACCTCTTCTAACAAATTTGTCCAGGAGCTCTGTGTCTGGCGATTCTTTAAAACATCCTTGAAGTGGGACACCACAGTGTCATTGTACAGGTTGCCGTGCTAATGGCCTGCAACAGCATGGTTAGGGGTGATATTCATCCATAAATGCTTGCACCTTGCTCCACATTCCACAAATGTCCTTAATCCTTGAAGAAGGCACATTCTTCCATTTTTGTTCCACTCCTCCTCCTCCTCTGAACCATTGTCCTGACCTCTGCTCTCTTGTTCTGAGCTGCTGCTGAAGCTCTTGCAGATCTTCAGTGGTTAGCTCTTTCCTTGTGTCTTCCACCAACTGTTCCACATCCTCACCACTCACCTCTCTAACCCCAAAGACTTGCCCAATTCCACAATTTCTTCCAAAACAGGCTCAGGCTCAGGCTCAGGTCTCTGAGGCTCAGCCCCAAAACCTTCAAAATCCCTCTCTAGGACACAGTCTGGCCACAATTTTCCAGGCAGACTCAAAGTCCTGCAGTCACTCCCAAGCCTTACCTATAAGGTGTACACAATGCAGCATATGGAAATGTTTTTTCAAAATTTCTTAGGTTATGTTCATGTCTGTGGTCACATCAAAGCACTTTTGAAACATTGCTTTGGTATAGAGTTTTTTAAAGTTGGAAATGACCTGCTGGTCCATGGGCTGGAGGAGAGGGAGTGGTATTAGGGGCAAGAACTTCACTTGATGAATTTAAACTCCTCCACAATTTTCTCATCAAGTTTGGAGGATGACAAGGAGCATTGTCCATTATCAGAGGCACTTAAGGCAAAATTATTGTCCAATAGATATTTCTTCACACTGGGGCCAAAACACTTCATTGAACCAATCTAAGAAAAATGTCCTGTAGACCCAAGCCTTTTTATGTTAGATCACATCACACACAAGTTGTGACTTGTTGACACCGCATCTACAAACACTCGGGATTTTCAAAAAGATACACTAGTAAAGGCTTCACTTTGCAATCACCACTGGTACAGCACAAAGCATCAAAGTTAGCCTGTCTTCATAGGCTTATGTCCTGGGCTGTGCCTTTTCCTCCTGAGTAATGTAGGTCCTGGGTTGGGCATTTCCTCCAAACAGCCTGTTTCATCACAATTAAACACTTGTTGGGGAGGAATTGTTCAGCCTCTATGTACTCCTGGAATTCAGGCACATATTTTTCAGCCGCACTTTGTCACAACTGGCTCCCCACCATGCCTCAACACTATGTATGCCAGTGCACGCTTTCCACCTTTTGAAACCAGCCTTCTGCTGGCGTAAATTCGCTCACTTCACTCTGCTGTTGCAGGCATTTTCTTAAGGAGATCATCATGCAACTGCCTTGCTTTTTCACATATTATCTCCGAAACAGTATCTCCTGCTAACTGTTTCTCGTTGATCCACACCAACAACAACCTTTCCACACATTTTCCAGCACTTGTGGTCTGTGTTTTGTGATCACAGATGGACCTTTTGCAACAACAGCTTCCTTGATTTTACTTAAATATTTTTATCCACAATGGTAGAGATGGTAACAGGGTTTATCATACAGCCTGGCCAGTTCACTGATACGCACCTCCACTTTCATATTTTTCATTATCTCCTCTTCTTCACTTCTATCGTACATATATTTCTGTTCCTCTTTTGCCACAGGCTTAGCACTAGATCTTTCTGGACCCATGGAAATATTTAGCAGTTGCAAGTACTCAAAACAGTGGAATAATGACAATATACTGGTATGAATGGGCGTGGGTGTGGGTGGGTGGTCGCCCGCTGTGAAACACAGCGCACACTGACGCCTCGAGGCGCCGGGCCAGCTGGCTCTGAGCGGACAGGTCCGCACGAAAGGCGTAAGACTAATCAATCAACGGATGTCGTATTCAAATTTCTTACGTTATAAGTAACGGATATCGAATATAACGTAAGATGATAACAACGTAAGTGGAGTAGACTTGTCCCTGTCTCGCTTCGTCTAGGATCCTAAAAAGCCTAAACTGACCTCTGAGATGCCTATTTCATGTTTCTTATTTTCTCTCAAAAGAAAATGACTTGTAGGTACCCCACCACCCTCTCTGAGAAAAATATTTTCTATAATTTTGTATGGCATGATTGTTATTAGTACAGGTCTGTAAATAATTACCGATTCCATCACAGCTTATTAAATATAAACTGTCACTATATTACCTGTATTCTAGGTTCCCCCATCAAGGGAAGTTCCTTGAGGCTGAGGCTCTTGAGCAAAACAACTGAACTTCCCTCTCTTTGATCGAATCTGATTGCCCCCATTCCGTCGTAGCTCTGTATCAAGTCTATGAATTTATTACGGACTTCCCTTTAAATATACTACTACTACTACTACTACCAATAATAATATAATGTTCGTGTATTAATATACTATTTTTCTTGTACAATAATCTATCACTGCGAGTAGTTCGCTTAGGACTTCAGTTCCTCCGTTGTCAGAATCTATGGCAACACGATGTTGCCAGAGGCTTGCACTGACAACCATTTTATTTTTAATGCATCCATTATTCTTCTAAGTTACGTCTTAAGATTAGTGAAGGTTAGGGAAGACATGACAAGGTAGAAGATACTCAGAGGAAATGATAGATCTGGAGAAGAATGACGTTAGAAATGTGTGGATCAAAGACAAAGGCATGTCGGGAGTTCAATAAGAGCCCCATTACTTTCAGGAAATGTTTATTTCAGTCTCAGGATGGCCAGGAAGTGTAACGATTTTTTTTACCTCATATAGTACCCATATATATATATACCCTCTGTGTCCTTGTAATGTCTGTAACGGCTTGACAAAGCTCCTGGAGAGAGAAACGTTGCCACAATAAAATGTCACATAAGTTGCATCTCTGTCCATTTACCTAACAAACAGTGTTGGAAGCAGACTGTATGATTAGTTTTAATGATAGGAATAAATCCCCACACACACTCCAGAAGCCAAGAGCTGACCCCTGCAACCCCCCACATACACAGAAGCTAAGAGCTGACTCCTGCAACTCCGCCCACACATACACAGAAGCTAAGAGTTGACCTCTGCAACCACAATGCATATAAATTAGACACATATGCAACACTTGGGCATTTTTATTGAGGAAACGCTCTCGCCACACAGTGGCTTCATCAGTCCAATACAAAGTAGAAAGGTGTAAGGAGAGTTTGAGGTTATCAGTCCCTCGGCCTTGAGTCGATGTGTTCAGTCCATCAATCTTGTTAGAAGTGTAGCACAAGGCCGTAGAGGTGGCTTATATGCTGTAATCAGGTGAGGTGAAGCAGGAGGAGGCGGGGGTCATAGTAGTACCATCCACATTCTATGCAGGTCTTCGTCCAAAGGTTGACAAGTGTAGGAAGAACTCGTTTGTGGCGAAACGTTTCCTCAATAAAGATACCTGGCAAGTTGCATATGTGTCTAATTTTATAACTTGTCGGTTCTCTCTTCTGAACCATTCATCTACAACCACAATGCCACGAGTACACACAATGAACCTGTCTACTGCACTGGTATAAAGTCTTAACTTGGGTTATATCGTACTCTTGTTATATCACTCCTGTGGCGTGTTAATTGCATGCACACATAACAAAAATAACCTCAAATGCAATAAGATATGCAATGGAAGATGCTGCATTGTCAGTGATGGTAACGCCAGCTTCCATACTTGGTACCTCCAGTCCATAGACATAATACTGCAAGGACGGAAAGATATTTAAATAAGTACTTATGGAAAAAAAAAAAAATTCTGTAATGAAATGAAAAACTGATAAGATGCAACTGCTGTAATTAAAACAAAAGTGTAATAAAATAGTTGTACATTATTTAAGTTTTTCTTCAGTTCAGAGCTTAATTATTAATGTTAGGCTTGTTCTATGTCACTGCATGTCAGCTGGGGATACTTAATCAGGTCCTTGTTGCACACCCACATTATTTTCTGTATATTACCATGTTACACATTAAGGCAGTACTACTGCCACATTGAACTATCTAGTTTTTACATAATGAGCGTGTACAGGCTTATTAACTCTTGTGCAATTCCAGACCTCACTCCCCCATATCTCTTCCTTCTTACACGTGCCTGTGTGTCATTTACCATTTCACACCAGAGGACATGACCTTGGCATTTTGTCCTCCCTCCCCCACACCCCACTTAATAATTTTTGGTAATTAGAATTTGTAGAACTCAATCTGTGTCTGCAGTTTATTGTGTGGCTTGTTTTCTCTGCGAGCCTTGTCTTGTGTTGACGGTGGTTTTCATGGTAATATACAGTGTAAATTATTGCTTTAACCAAGTTTCGACTTACCTCTGGAGCAAGGGTCGTCACTTGTTCAGAGTATCCATTTTGTAAAATATGTCTTTATTAAGTAGAGTGGTGAAGAGAAGTGATATTTTGGTTTATAACTGAGGTGGTTGCCTACCACAGGCAAGCAGGTCCACAAGTACACAAAAACCTTTACGTTAGTTGTGATAAATTTACTGGACCAGCTAATAATAAATCTGTGAGATAAATGAGTACATTGAAATAGACACAAGTATTACAGGCAATAATTCTGTAAAGACACATTAATTATGACGGAAGTGATATGGTGAATTGGTGATACTAATTATAGTTGTTGGTTAAAGAATACTTTAGACTGAGGAAAACATTTCTGCCATGAGTGACTTCTTTAAGACTGAAGAGTTCACTGAGGCGAAACGTTTCCTTAATAATTACCTGATCAGTGTACACTTGCCTATAACTACATCATTTACGGTAAATTCTGGGTATAGTTACACTAATTCTGTTTAGAATGCTTGTAAATAGGCCAGGAGAGAGGGAGAGTAATCTTGAGACAACAATCACACGGCAGATGACGGAGTTTCTTGACTACCACTCACTTATTTGTGACTGTCAATATGGCTTCATAAAAGGTTATTGCTGTTAAACCTTTCCACTAAGTGGCACCAGTCACTGGATGAATCCAAAGTCAGCTGTGTAGTAGAACTCGAACATTGCTGGTGCTTTTGACCGAGTATGATAACAGGACTCTTGGCAAAACTGCAAGCACTGGGAATTTATGGCTCTACACTATGTCTACTCAGCGATTACTTTCAAGGTACGTATATATCTCTAAGCGTAGTTCTCAACGGGACAGAGTCAGCAAAACATCCTATCAGTGCGTTCCACAGGGAAGTGTGCTTGGGCCATTGTTATAGCTCATCAGCCATCTTCATCTCATCCCCCAGAATTTGCTGGCTATTATGGACACTGTACTCTGACATTTACTTATCCGCAGAAGAAATGCCAGCTGCTCTGTTACATCAATCACCAGCTTACAGCTATATAACCCTGGGGTAAACGATGGCAGGTAACATTTGCTCCTCAGAAAACACAAATGATACGATCTCGAGGCACCATGATGGTAATGCTGGAGCAGGTAAGAATGAATGGGAGAGTGTTGGTACCTGGGGACGAAATTGATTTTAGGGTGAAATTTGACTCCAAACAGACTATGAAGAACCATGTCCTAAATCTTCAAATAAAAGCTGCTAGGAAGTTTAAGGTGGCCTTGACGTATCTCGCATCTGTTCAACAGTAGAGGTTGCAAGATTCTGTACGAGGCACAAGCACGCCCACACCTCGAGCATGCTTCACTTTCTTGGACTGGCTCGCCCTCCGGCTCATCTGCGACTTCTGACAACAAATAACAGCAAGACGACTCATCTCTCTGCCTCAGTCCCAGCCGGATAAATACTATGTCATTTCAGCAGAGCCTTCAACACCGGAAGAATGTGGGTGGCTTTACTGTTATGTATAAGACCAATATTGTCAAAGTACGACACTTGGCTTCACCTGAGGACAGTGAACAGCAAGCAGCAAACTTTACTCTGACTGTACCCTTCTCCAGATCATCACTTGTCTGAGATCATTGGCTCTAGGATGACTCAGTCTGGAACTCGTTCGTACAAAGCATAACGATACCAACGAAATAAAGTCAGTTGATCAAATGAAATTGCTGGCCCACAGATGGCTCCAACTTCATCCTGTTCCATACTTCTGTTTATAGCACAAAAGGCTTTCAAATGAGCTGCTGATGTGGGTACAGCTCTTTGCTTGTAAATAAAGTTAGGAATCCTTACCCTAACCTTGTAAACAATTTGTGGTAAAAGACAAGATGATAATTACTAAGCCAACGATACCAGTGTGGAAGTTTCCTCCCGCCTGAAGCTCATGGTAGTCTCCATGCCTGCAGGTTGAGATGGCATCGAAGTCGTAAGTTTCACTATACTTTGCCTCACCTTCTTCTGACGAATTTATCCCAATTGTTGGGGAAACTCCTGCAAGAAACCACCAGTGTCAGTGTAATACACCTGCTGATAGGTATTATTATTAGTAGTAGTAGTAGTAGTAGTATGGAAGACTAAATCCGTGCGTCATAGAGCGACTGAGAATAGGAGTTAATCATGTTTGATCTAAGGGGCAGAAAAGCTCGTTATTTGGCTCAAGAGCCCTCAACATAGTTGGCTGATATGGTACGAGAATTCCCAGTTTTTGTTGGCTGATGGTGTCATTCGAGGGCATTATAGGGAGTGTATTAATGTGTTATTAATGTATTAATCTTTATTTGTAGTGAATGTATTATTTGGTAAAAGAGATTTGGGCAAAACCTGAAATTACTAAAATACAGGAAAAAGAAGCATTCAAAATACTGAGAAACAAAAATACTCCTCTTTAATTAGGCCATTTCTTTCAGAATGGAAACATAGTGTGTTGGATCATTGGTAATAAACTCAAAGAATTGTAATGATTAGTCTGTATATTAAGTATGTCAGTAGTGTTAGTCTGTATATGCACTGCGTTACTATGTATTAGTAGTGTAGTAATCTGTGTATTAGCCTATAGCAATTGTGCAGTAGTAATGTATTAGTGTGAATATTAGCGAGGTGTTAGTCTCACATGCATTACTCCAGATCAGATATTTGAATGCTTTTTCCTGTATTTTAGTAATTTCAATATGTTTCTGAAGAATAATTCTCATAAAATCATCAAAAAGGACGATCTCTCATGTCAAAGTGTAAGGAGTCTATTTTATAAAAGAGATTTGGGCAAACCTGAAATTACTAAAATACAGGAAAAGAAACATTCAAAATATTGAGAAACAAAGAATACCTCTTTAATCAGGCCATTCCGTCAGAATGGTAACATAGTGTTGATGATTGCAATAATAAACTCAGAAGAATTTGTAATGATCTCAAAAACAAACTACAAAGAAAATTAGACATTTTAATTGAAAATAGTGATAGGACAAAGCTGCTAATAACAATTTTGTAATTAACTTATCAGATGAAAGATAAAAATACAACTGCTGCTCTTGGTTTCGGCTTAAGTTTTGCAACTTCAAAAAAAAAAATAATAATGTTGAAATTGCAAAAGCCTTTTGTAACTTAGAAAATCATCTGATTTATCCACTGATGAAATTATTAAAGAGATGGTATATACTCTATGTTAAAACAAAATATTCCCAATTGCCCTCAGAAATTTTTTAAGTCTTATAATAAAACTTCTATTAGTAATACAAAATTGCACCTTACTAAAGCAGATGAAATAAATACAATAGTAATTATGAAAGAAACTGGTTTTTTCAACAAGTCGGTCGTCTCCCACCGAGGCAGGGTGACCCAAAAGAAAGAAAATCCCCAAAAAGAAAATACTTTCATCATCATTCAACACATTCACTCACACTCATACATAATCACTGTCTTTGCAGAGGCGAAGCTCAGATACGACAGCTGAGAATAGTCCCTCCCAGCTGTCACTATCCCAGACCCTCCTTTAAAGTATGCACTATTTTCCCATTTCCAGACTCAAGTCCAACTAAATCAATTAACTGGTTTCCTGAATCCCTTCACAAAATGTTACCTCTGCTCACACTCCAACAGCTCGTCAGGTCCCAAAACCATTCGTCTCCATTCACTTTATCTAACACGCCTACACATGCTTGCTGGAAGTCCAAGCCCTCGCCCACAAAACCCTTACCCCCTCCTCCAACCTTTCGAGGACGACCCCTACCCCGCCTTCCTCTTCTTCCCTACAGATTTATATGCTCTCCAAGTCATTCTACTTGATCCATTCTCTAAATGACCAAACCACCAACAACCCCTTCAGCTCTCTGACAAATACTTTTAGTAACTCCACACCTTCTCCTAATTTCCACATTCCGAATTTTCTGCATAATATTTACACCACACATTGCTCTTAGACAGGACATCTCCACTGCCTCCAGCCTTCCTCCTCGCTGCAGCATTTGCAAACCCATGCTTCACACCCATAAGAGTGTTGGTGTACCACTATACTTTCGTACATTCCCTTTCTTTGCCTACATGGATAACGTTTTTTGGTCTCCACAGATACCTCTCAACGCACCACTCACCTTTTTCCTTCATCAATTTATGGTTAACCTCATCCTTCATAAATCCATCCGCTGACAAGTCAACTCCCAAATATCTGAAAACATTTACTTCTTCCATAATCCCTTCTCCAATGTGATATCCAATTTTTCTTTATTTTAATCGTTTGATACCCTCATCACCTTACTCTTATCTATGTTCACTTTCAACTTTCTACTTTACACACCCTCCCAAACTGTCCACTAACCTTGAAACTTTCTTTAGAATCATCAGCAAAAGTAACTGTGTCAACTCCCATTTTGCATTTAATTCCCATAATTTAATCCCACCCTCTCCCAACACCCTAGCATTTACTTCTTTTACAACCTCATCTATAAATATATTAAACAAACTATGGTGACATTACACATTCCTGTCTAAGACCTACTTACCGGGGAAGCAATCTCCCTCTCCTACACACCCTAACCTGAGCCTCACTATCTCATAAAAGCTCTTTACATGCATTCAGTAACTTACTACCTATTCCATACACTTCATTTGGCTACATTGCTCCTCTATCCACTCTTATCATGTATGCCTTTTCTAATCCATAAATGCAATGAAAACTTCCTTCATTTATCTAAATACTGTTCACATATATGCCTTAATGTAAACACTTGATTACACATCCCCTACTCCACTCTAAAGCCTCCTTGCTCATCTGCAATCCTACTCTCTGTCTTACCTCTAATTCTTCAATAATAACCCTACCATACACTTTACCTGGTATACTCAGTAAACTTATTCCCAATTCTTACAATCTCTTTTATCCCCCTTCCCTTTATATAAAGAAACTACACATGCTCCTCTACAATCCGTAGGTACCTTCCACTCTTTCATACATTTGTTAAACAACAATACCAACCACTCCAACACTGTATCCCCCCATGCTTTTAACATTTCTGTCATGATCCCGTCAGTTCCAGCTGCTTTACCCTTTCATTCTACGTAATGCCCTACGCACCTCCCACACTCACATCCTGCTCTTCTTCACTCCTAAACGATATTATACTCCCTGGCCATGCATGAAATTACCGCCTCCCTTTTTCATCGATATTTAAAAGTTCCTCAAAATATTCCCGCCATCTACCCAATACCCCAGCTCCCCATCTACTAACTCTACTCTGTTTTTAACTGACAAATCCATTCATTCCTAGGCTTTCTTACCTCCTGTAGCCACAAACTTCTGGCCCCACATTCTAATACTGCATTTTTAAAACTATCCCAACTCTCTTCAACCCCACCCACTACCCTACTTGCACTAGCCCTTTCTGCCAATAGTTGCTTATATCTCACCCTAATCTTCCTCCTCCCTTAGTTTATACACTTACCTCTCTCTTACTTGCTGTTGCCATTTTTTTTTTGTCCCATCTACCTTTACTCTAACTGTAGCTACACCAATAATGATCCGATATATCAGTTCGCCCCCTCTATAAACATGTACATCCTGAAGCCTACCCATCAACCTTTATGCACCAATACATAATCTAACAAACTACTTTCATTACGTGGCTATATCATACCTTGTATACTTATTTATCCTCTTTTTCATAAAATCTGTATTACTTATTACCAAACCTCTTCTACACATAGCCCACCTAACGGTCTCCCATTTACATTTACCCCGGCACCCCAAAATTACCTACTACTCCTCCACAACATTTTTACCCACTTTTAGCATTAAGATCCCTAACCACAATTATCAATGACCAACCCCCACGCACTCACCAACATTTCCTGTAATCTCTCTGTCTCCTCTACACTTCTTTCTCAAAGTGTATTAAACACTTACTATAACCCACTTTCACATCCAACCTTTTATTTTACCCACATAATCCTTGAATTTATACATTTATATTCCCTTTACCTGCCATAATTGATTATTCAACATTATTGCCACTTCTTCTTAGCTTCAATTTATTTGAAACCCCGACCTAATCCCATTTATTTCCCCCACTGAAACTCTCTCCTACCCCCTTCAGCTTTGTCTCACTTAAAGCCAGGACATCCAGCTTCTTCATTCATAACATCTACAATCATCTTTCTTATCATTCGAACATCCACGCACACATTCAAACATTCCACTTTGACGGTTTTCTTCTTTTTCTTTTTAGTAGATGTAGATCTATATATATATATATATAAAGTAATATTTTATTTTTACACCTACAATGAGTATCTAGTTTTAATACTACATAATTTGTTCAACTTTACAAGGATTCGGTGTAATTCTATTTTACTTCCTACAATGACTATTAATGCATTACACTTCTGCCTTTTCACAGTATTTATCATTTCAAAGCATCGTGTTCCTACAATCATCACTTGCCCGTTTAAAATAATTCTGGAACTAATTTTACTGGGCTCCTATATGGCTAAAATGTCTATAACTAGAGTACTGAGTGTATCATCTTACTTGGCAGATGACTAGCTGTCCCAGTGACCCTTAATATCGTCGTCCTCTGGTTGTTCAGCCGACGTATATACCTTCAAACTCCAGGCGCCGAGCTACGCTCTTTCTCACGCTTGAAGAGTACCAAAGGTATCTGCAACACCGTAAATATATTATTCATGTGACAGGTTGAAGACCACAAGAGTGTATCTGCAACACCGTAAATATATTATTCATGTGACAGGTTGAAGACCACAAGAGGTATCTGCAACACCGTAAATATATTATTCATGTGACAGGTTGAAGACCACAAGAGGCATCATAAATAACTGCAAATATATTATTCATGTGACAGGTTGAAAGACTACAAGAGGTATCTGCAACACATTAAATATATTATTCATGTGACAGGTTGAAGACCACAAGAGGTATCTGCAACACATTAAATATATTATTCATGTGACAGGTTGAAGACCACAAGAGGTATCTGCAACACACAAAGTTATATTATTCATGCATATGCCAGACCACAAGAGGTATCTGCAACACATTAAATACATATTCATGTGACAGGCTGAAGCACACAAGAGGTATCTGCAACATTAAATATATTATTCTTGTGAGGTTGAAGACCACAGGAGGTATCTGCAACACATTAAATATTTAAGTCATGTGACAGGTTTAAGACCACCACAGATATCAGTAACACCGTAAAGATACTGGCAGTCATGTCCAAACATTTGACTTCTACAATATTATATTAAAAAAATGATTTTAATTGTCTTTTGAATCACTATAAACTGGGATTTGAATAATCAATAATGCGACTTTGGACACAATATCAAGCATTTTGCGCTATAAACAAAGTGATAATCATAACATGACAAAACCAATGAAAATGTCATTGACTATTTAATAGGAAATAACGAACAAATTTCAATATGAAAATTATTTGCTAATAGAAAGTTCACTATGTGTCTATATGTCGTGCCGAATAGGTAAAACTGGTCAATTAGCAAAAACTCATTTAAAATTAAATTAAGTCCTTTCTAAACTTTTATCTTATACAGTTAAAGATAGATTCTTTTCGTTATTTATGTTAATGTAAAATTATTAATTTTGTACCGTTATTTTAGAAAACTGCTCTAACCTTATTATAACAAGCGCAATTTAATTTAGCCTAATACAACTAAATATATTTTGATAAGTTTACAATAATTTAATAATAAACAAAAAGACAATGAATATTTTTTTCACAGGTTCAGAATGATTTTGCGAAATTATTGTGATACACAATTTTCGCTTGCCTTATCTTTGGCAAGAAGAGCGCCACATTGGCCAAAATCAAAGTTTTACCTAATCGGCAATAACATATATATATATATATATATATATATATATATATATATATATATATTATATATTGTTATAGGACAATGATTTCTAATAACAGAAGTTTTCTGTTTAAAAATGTCATTTTGTCATTATATAAGATAGTGAGTGACTTTGAGGTGGTAGTAGGGCCAGCAGCATGCAGAGAGCAACGATGCTGTGGGTGACGGTCAGCAGGCGGAGTATGTGCTCCAGGTAGAAGTATCGGTCATCCATATGTGATCCATTCTTCAACCTGGAAGCAAGAGAGCTTTGTCATCAAACTCATTATTATTGTAATTGGATTTAATAGTGGAGGCCGTAATTTCCCTTCCACTACCTTTTACAAAGCGGTTTTCCTATGCTAACTTGGAATTACACCTATGTACAGTGCCAAGGGAGAATAAGATGGATAATAATTACTAAAAATAATAATCATTTATTAGAAAATCTCAACAATTAAGAAATCTAAAAACTTATAACTATTTCCTCTGAATTGCACATAAACAGACTAACGGGCATATATAAGATTGGCGTTCATAAATCTAAACAATGACTTTGAGTTTACACGAGTGTTCATCTTGTGGGTTGTACTGAATATTTGTAAATGGGCTGTCAAAAGATTGTTATCCGTGTGAGGACTCTGTTCTGACGAATATTAAAACAAGTACAGAACAAGGTACTGAATTCTTGACCGAACGACTGGAATATTTGTGATGCTGAAGCCTTGCTTCCAAAGTTTTCCTGTCTGTCCAATGTATCTCCTGCCACATTCCTTACAAGGAATTATTTATAAATGCTCAGTTGGTATTGGCTAATTAAGGATGTTTTTAAATATCTTTTTAAGATACTGAAGGGTTTCAAAGTAGATGGGAGCTGAATGAAATTCTCCCTGAAAGCCAACACTAAGACAATGCCATGAATATATTGTACTAGATTTTGAGGGAGCTTTAAAACAGTTTGAATTTAAAAAGAATATCAGTAATATATTAATATCAGTCTTGCAAGACTGAACAACTTGATTTTTCAAAGAGTTTCACAAGACATTCTTCATTTTTTAATATTTGTCCCTAAAAATTAAAAAAGTTTAAAATATATATTTAGTAGATAAAAACAACCAAATATTGCAGTTGTTTTGTTGGGGGTTAACTTTGCACAAAAAAGTAAACACAACATTAGTACTCAGTGAGAAGTTCCTTATCATTAAAAAATACTGAAAAATATCTCTATAAAGTATAATAATATCTGGTCCCAAAAAATTTTATTACCAAAAAAACTGGGAGGTTTTTTACACGGGGGAGGGCCATCCAAGTTACAAACATGACCCCCCCCTTTGACTGAACTTGACTGCTTCCCTTTCCCCCTTTGGTGTTTTTTGGGGGTTTTGCCCCCCCATGAATATAATAATGTAGTCCGTTGTTAATAATTTTTTACTGAGGCATAAAGTGTAAAAGAAAATATTTTCCCCTTTAAAAATTGAATTTAAAGCTGTGAGTTTTTTCCTACCTCACCCCGCTAGACCAGCCCTCTAAAGTATCCACCCTGTCACCCAGGTGCTGCCCACACCCTTTAACAGTCACGACCTTTCTGAAAAATGAACGGGAAAACAGGAAGGAAAGTGCACGCGCCCACTGCCCCGGATTGAACCCATCGTCTTCGGTTGTGAGAGTTACTACGGAACCCACTACACTGAAAGTGCCTTGTACTAATGCTATTGAAAAACCAATTACTTTGATTTATCCATTTTCAAGTTTTTTTCAAAGCAACTGATTAACGTTTGATTCAAAAAAAATTTGGGGTAGAACGGTTCAAAGATTCGGATGCTGTCTGCCGGTATATGATTCTATTTAATAAAATTTTTTTGAATATATAATATTGATCAAAAAAAAAAAAGGGGGGGTTTTTGGATGTAATTATAACTGTGACTTGATAAGGGCCCAAAAAAAGAACCGAAACATCATCCAGGTTTTTTTTTCCCCAATGTGCAAAAGCACTAGTTAAGCATTTTAAATTGATGAAGAAAATTAAGAAAACTGTAAGAATTTTGTATATCAAGATCTCTCTGGGGAAAATTTTTAAAAGAAGGGCCCCTATGAAGTACTTTTTTCTTCTTTTTTATTTTCCATGGTTTTCGTTTTTGAAAAATGTATAGCCATATATTGTAAAAATAGTTAAAGCAACTTTTTGCTGAACACTAAAACCCGAAAAGGGAAACCCCCACCAGTCAGAAGAGACTAACCTCCCCGTCATTCGTCATCGCTGTCTTCACCTAACGAAAAATTTCCCCCGAGCCCATTTTTGCATCAGTATCCATCACCCAGATAGCAGCGTCGCCGGGCCAGCAAGTCCCCGGGGAACCCCAAAAGGGGAATGGATTGTTCACTGGTGCCCCCCCCTTCTTCCGTCGCCAGCCAGGGCAGACGCCTGCTCAACAGTAAGCATGTATCAATCCACTTTTCCAGAAACCGATCGGGAAAAAAGACAAGAAAGAAAATAATTTGTTTTAACCCATGTTTGGGGTTTTTCCCGCACTGAGGAGGATCAAAAGGATCAAATATTCACCATTTTGTTTCTTGTCTGTTTTAAAAAACGAATTTTCTGAGGATTAATATGTTCCATTACACTGATGGGGCGTAGAGGGAATCGGTTTTTGAGTTTTGGGGGAAAACCATAGAAATAAGGCAGAGGGGACAAATGACACGAAAACGTTGGAAATTTTCAGGAGGAAAAAATCGGGGAGTCGGTTTTGGGGGTTTCCCCTTTAATCGCATCAAGGGCCCAAAATAAACTTCGGACTCTCTGATCTCTTTTCCCCCTTGACGTTGACCTTTTTTTAAATTGAAAATACATTGCATTATTTTCAATAATCGTATATAATTATTACGGGGAAAAATACAATTCACCCAAACAAAAAAAAATTCACTGAAATACAATAGAATAAAATATGCTATTGCAAATTATAAAAGGGTAAAGTACAAAGTAGCAAATTGCAGTGCAGTCTTTCAAGGGTTATAAAGTTAAAGAACTTACGGAAAATACAGAAGAAGGTTTAATAGAGAAAAAAAAAAATATATATCCTGAAATAAGCAATATTCTCTATATGTTTCCTAATTAGTCCTTTTTGAGATTGCTATTTATTCAATCTTTAAAAGAGGGTTTTTTTAAAAATTGGGGGAACATAATTTTTTTTGGTAACATATTTGATCCCTAGAAGTGCATGGAATGGACAAGATAAGTTTAATTAGGTTCAAATCCCCGATTATAGCATGAAAATATCCCCAAGAGTAATATTTGTTGCTGGAGGGGGCACGACTCACCTTGAAGAAGGCAAGATTTTAAAACAGAAGGCGAGGACAAGTCCCATACTTCAGGTTGTGGGTTTCGGGGCCAAGAAGCTGGGCCCTCTTGTTGTAGCTGCTCGGGTCCACCTGCACTAACCACAACAAACCACATTACTTGTCCCCAAAAAACTTATGGAAAAATCAAAAGCTTACAGATACTATGGATTTTTTAAAAATTTTGGGAAAAAAAAAAAAAAAAAAATATTTTGATTTAATTTTAGATATAAAAAAAATGTGAATAACTTTTTAAATAAAAACCCCATATAAACTTTCAAGTCATATAGGTGTGAGATTATGGAAGGTTTTTCCATATGAGGGAAAAAATTTCTCCCACAATTACAAAAGTCAGTTTCGAGTTCATTTTTAAATCCGTAAGTTTTTTCTTCCAAAGGTTACAATCCTCTGTAGAACCCCCGATTGTGCTGGGCTGGGGGGACTCAGAGGGAGGGGGGGGCGAGGAGCAGGGGATGGCATCAGGGGGGGAGGACTGTAGGAGTGGGGGGGCAGGGAGTCAACAGGGGGGGTCACTCTGTGAGGGGGGCAGGAGTGACGGGTCCCACTGTGCTATATAAAGATTTGGGTCGGTAAGAAAACCCCCGGGGGCGAGCTGGGTCTACTAATAGGGGGGCAGATGAGGTTATCTGTAGGAGGTGAGTGTTGAATGGTTTTTGAAGCTCCCGGAAGAGATGGTTACCCCAATTCTTCGCTTTTTTTAAAAATTTTTAGTGTGTGTGGACTCGGAGGAAACTTTTTTTACGTCGACGTGGGGGTTTGAGGTGAGAGTGGTGCTGGGACGACTAAAACGATGAGGAAGAGGATTGATGTTGACTTTGTGATAAGATAGATTTCGTACTAAAAAGTAAAGACTGATCGGGCTGTAATGATGTTAATGTAGGTTTAACTTTAGTAGTCACAGCTGTGAACATGGGGACAGGGGAAATGGGATAACTTGGAAAAAGCCAATGACACTGCTGGAGTCGATGACGAGGCACCGTCTCGAATCACATGAAACACTAGATGGGGAAAAACAGGGGGGGAAAAGGAAAAGGGGGGAAATTTTGTTGGGGGGGGAACATAAGACGCCCTTGGAGACTCTGCGGTTTGATATAGGGATTTTGGATTGACTTATGTTGTTTTTTTCCTGAGGGAATGTTTGGAAAAAACGGTATTGACGGGGGGGGAAGAGAATGCTGGTTTTTTGGGGGGAGGAAAGGGTTTTTGGGGGGGGGGCTGAAGGCTAGCAGCCCCTTGAGTCACCGGTCCAGACATGGAAGTAAAGTCCCGACAGATGGGGGGAGAAAGACACGAGAGAGAGAGGGCAATGGTTTAGCTACAAGAGAAGGATAACGGAGGAGGCTTTTGTGATGATGCGTGAAGAACAGAGTGGTGACTGAGGGGGGGTTTTTACTCCTGCTACCTGGGTGTCCTAGGGGGCATCGTCTCACCTTTTTCATTTTTTCTAATGCATCACCCGGGGGCCAGTGAACTAGCAGGAGTTAGGGGAAATGTTCACCCCCCGGAGAAAAACAGTGTTTTGGGACTGGAGGGTACAGAGGAGAGCCCAGGGGGGGGACGGGGTAAGAGAAGCTGAGGGGGGTGAGGATTGATAAGAGGTGATGGTGGGGGTCCTGGGGAGCAGCATGGAAAACAAAAAAAAAAAGACAAGTCAAAAGAGATTTGTAATACCTGAAATGACAAAGGGCATTACCTTCAAGGAAATTTTTAAAGACCAGCCCAATTTTAAAAATTTATTAAAAAGAAGAGAGCTGTTAAAAAAATCATTAGCTCTAGGGGCAAAGTCGACCCAAACACAATTGTCCTCAAAGATTTTTTTTATACCTTGAATTAAGAAATATCCTAGACTTTACCTTTCGAAAGCAGACAAAACAAAAGGATAGTAGATTATAGGAGAAAATAACATTATTAGAATACGGGAACTGAGGCCCTTAACCCCCCCTATTAACCCAGGTGACATGTTAGGGGAAAAGGGGGGGACAAAAAATGAACAAAGGAACAAGTCTGCAAAGTGGAGGGTCACCCCCACGTGTGGCTTGTTAAGTTCGCAGGGATGTGGAGGCTGATCAACCGTGAGGGGGTGAGGCTGGGGGAGAAGGCTCACCTGTGCTACTGAGGAGGCTCAGCAGCTGCTGCTGAAGGCTGACCCCCGCTTCCTGCATGGCGTCCTCGGGCTGTCTCCACTTGTTTCTTTTTTCCCCTGCCTTTCATCAAGTGTCAAGTTTAATATAAATTGTCAAGTTTACATTAAAGGTCGAGTTTAATATATAACCCTTTTAAACTATGTTGTCAAGTTTTAATATATTTTTGTCAAGTTTTTTAAAAAATAAAGTTGTAAGTTGTAATATATAAAGTTGTCATTTTTTAAAATATAAAGTTGTCAAGTTTTAATATATAAAGTT
>WNWK01024111.1:0-30167 GCA_009830355.1 Cherax destructor | reverse complement strand
CTCCAGCCTTCTCCTCATTGAAACATTCATCACCCATCTTCACACCCATATAAGGTGTTGGTATAACTATACTCTCATACTAATACTAATATAATAATAAAAATTTTATTTGACAGGGGTTTCAATATACATAGGTAGACATGATACATGGGTTAAATGAGATGTACATCCCAAAAAAAGCTCCTAATGCTTGCATTGCGGGCATTCTTAGGACTTTTAATAGTAGACTACATAGTAAAATTATGGTTGATAATTTATAAAATAAGTATAATTGTGTATCTAAGTTATAAAGTTTGAATATAACTGTAATAATTTATTAATTGCAGCAATGCAACTAATTGATGAGATAACAATTTAAAACAATTAATTATTGCAGTTACAGTTTACGTTGTCATTATAATGTAAATGTTATAGAAACATTTAAAACTTATATGTATTATTCATAACGGGTTTTTTACATTTAAGTGATTAATCGGTTTTTTACATTTAAGTATTATTCTACTTTTTTGGGGAAATCTTTGATATTGAGCATTTAGGTTTGGGTGAAAGGTGTTTTTAGCATCGTTTTGAAGGGGGGGACAGGCAGGGTTTCTTTGGCTGACAGGTTGAATTCCAAATTTTCGTCCTTTTTATATGCATTGAGTTTTAAATAGTGTTGATGGACAGGGAACATGATGATCTGTGTCTGTGTTATGGTTGTGTCCTGTTAAAATTGGAAAAGGAAAAGTTTGAGTGGTGGGTTAATATTTGCATAGATTGTTCTATGTAGAAAAGGCACAGTAAAAGTATAATGTCTTTTTGGTGAGTAAGTTTGGGTTTTTTGAATATTGGTGGAGTATTTTGTCTGGATTGAATTTGTTATCATTCTAACTGTGCCTTTGTTGTGTTATTAGTGGTCTGGATCGTTATTGATGTGAGCCCCATGCAGATTCCATAGGTGAGGTGGGGGGTAAATGATGAGTGATATAGGGGGAGAGCTGGTTGTGGAACAAGTACCATATCTTGGATGTATTCCCGGTCTTTGGCTTTTTTGGGTTTTTTGTATATGTGTCAAATTTGGGGCCCCTGTCAAATGGTTTTTTAAAATTTTCCCTCTTGAGTTTTGTGATAGGGGACCGTTTATAATTATGTTAAGTGGTGCGTTTGTAGCTCTGTTCCCAAACTGGATAAAATAGGTTTATCATTATTGAAGTAAGTTTGTTGGTCATCATCCAGGTAGATATTTTCCAATTCATTTTACAGTTTTGGGGTAGTATTCGGGCTTGGGTGCGAGATAATATGTAGTGTCATCCAAATAGTATGGGTTTGAAAATTGAGATCCATGGAAAAGGTTTTTTTTCCCCCCAAAAAACCTCAATGCTCCCCCCTTTTCCCCCCCAATTCTGATTCCCTTTTAATAGCCCCTTTTGACATGTCCCCCCCAAAATTTAAAAACCCATTCACCCCCCTCCTTCTCTCCCTCCAATCTGATATCCAATCTTTTCCCCCAATTTTTTTGTTATCCTCACCCCCCTTTCCCTTTTTTCCATATTCATTTTCAATTTTTTTTTTTCCCACCCTAAAAATTAACCCCCCAAACCCTTTCCAACTTCTCTTGAACCCCCAAAATGTCATCAAAAAAAGTTAGCCCCCTACCCCAAAAAATTTTTTAATGCTTTCAGTAACCACCCCCTATTCCAAAACCCCAAATTTTTGCCACATTCCCCCCTATCCCCCCTTATCCCCCCTTTTTTCCCAAACCCAAAAAAGGGCCACACAAACCTTTTTTTCCCAAAAGTACTGTTCACCTATTTTTCCTGTCCTTGGTCTACCCCCCCCTACCTTTCCAAAAGCCCCTGTTATCCTATCCCTTTCTTTTTCCTTTTCTTTCAATAAAAAATTTCCAATACATTTTCCCAGGTATATAAACAGATTTTTTCCCCCCTTAAATTTTTTAACTTTTTCCCCCTTTGCCTTTATAAAAAGGAAAAATAATTTCGAACCCGGGTCCCCCTTTTCCCAACATTTATTAAAAAAGCACCAACCACTCCAAAATTTTTCCCCCCACCTGTTTTAACATTTCTTTTTTTATCCCATCAATCCCGCGGGGCCCCCCCCTTTTCATTCTCCCCAGCCTCAAAAACTTCCCCCCCCACCGGGGTTTTCCCCACCCCCCAAAAAGTGTTTTCCTCCCCCCCCTTATCCAAAATCACTTTTTCCCCCTGTTTTTTAAAAACATTTAAAACTCAAAATATTCCCTCCAATCTTATTTTCTCCCATTTAATAACTGTCCTCTCCTTTTTTTGGCTGTCAAATCCATTTTTCCCTAGGCTTCCCCAACAAATTTCCTCCAAAATTTTTTTTTTTTTTCAACAAAATTTGTTGTAACATCTCACCCAATTTTCCCCCTTTGCCTTTTTTCATTCTTTACCACCCCCTTTTTTTTTTTCCATATTTTTTCCCCCCCTTCATCATTCTTTTAAAAAACCTCTCATATGCAAATTTTTTCCCCCTTTTCACTTTTTTACCTGTTTTAACCCCGCCTGTAAAACCCCAAATTTGCTGAACACTCTAACATTTACTTTTTAAATCCCCCATACCCCGCCCTTTTCCTCACTTTTACCCCCCTTCCTCCCAAAAGTTGTTTATTTTCCCCCAACCTTCCTCTTTTTGTTTAAAAACCCCTTTACCTCTCCCCTTTTTCTGCTTTATTTTCCCCTTTAAAACCCATCTCCCTTTTTTCCCCCCGAGCTTTAACTAAAAAGTGATCGAAAATTTCCCCTTTAAACATGTCATCCTAAAATCTACTCAAAAAATCTTTTATCTACCAATCGTGTCCAAAAAAATCTGTCATTTCCCCCTTTTTAAACTTTTACATTTATTTTTTTTTTAAAAAATGTATTACCTATAATAAACCCCCCTTTTTACAAAATTCAATCAAAAATCCCCTTTTCATTTACCTGGCACCCCCAAACCTTCCACCACAACCCTCTCATGTTTCTCCCACTTTGCATTTGGGGGGCCCACCACAATTTTCCCCCCCCCTTGGAAAAATTCCTTACATTTTTAACATCTCCCCAAAAAAATTTTCTCCCCCTACCCCTTTTCTTCCCAGGGGTAAAGCTTATTAGCCCCCCCCTTTTTGCATCCAAAACCCTTTTTTTTAAATTTAAAAATAAAAAATAAAATACTTTATTGAGACATTTACAATTTTATTGGGAACCCATTTTAAATAGTTATTAAAATTTTACTTTGTTATTAATGGGATGTACTGAAAACCAAAAATCTGTGCATTGCAGGCACTTAGGACTATTTAAATTTTTAATTTCAAGGAAAAAATTTGATAATTTAAAAATAAGTAAAATTCAACCCAAGTTATAAAGTTTAAAATAAGTTTTTAAATATCCACATAATCATTAATTTAAAATTTTATTTCCCCCTTTCCCCCCCTAACCGATTTTCAACATTATTGCCCCCCTTCCTTTGCCCCAACCCCGATACAATCCCATTTATTTCTCCCCACTAAAAACCCCCCCCCCTTCACCCTTTTTTTCGCTTAGGGGGGACATCCCAAATTTTTTTCATTCATAAAACAGCAATCACCCTTTTTTACCCTCCCAACTTCCCCCCCCAAACAAACCCCGTTTTTAAAAGTTTTTTTCTTTTTTTAAAAAGTGTACAGGAGAAGGGGGTTTTAAACCCCTTGGTTTTTTAATGCCTTTATCGAAACATTTTTAGGAAAGATTCTTTTTCCCCCTTCCCCCCGGGCAATAAAAAAATAAAAAAAAAAAAAGGGGGTCAAAAAAGAAGAAAAACCCGTGTTGGATTTTATATATGCATTTCATGCCTTGGGGGTGTGACCTAAAAGGGGGGTAAAAAGCTTTGATACCTGTTATCCCTCTTTTATGGACAGAAAAAAACAACCCGCAATCCTAAATTTTTTAAAAAGTTTTTGGTTTTTGTTTCACAGTCACCTGGCAGGGCCCCCAGTACCACCCCGGGTTTGGTCAACCCAAACCACTAAAACCCTTTTGGGGAAAAATTTTTTTAAAGGGGACTCAAACAGCATTCGGGGAAAAAATTTTCAAAAAAATGAGGGTCTACTGTACAAACCCATGGAATATAATACAACCATATGCAGTAATATAATAAACAATATGGTAATATAACAACTATAAAATATATACAACCATATGAGTAATATAATACAACCTATGCATATACGAATACAACCATATGCAGTAATATATAATACAACCATATGCAGTAATAAAAAACAACCATATAAAAGTAATATAAAAGCCATATGCATAATATAATACAACCATATGCAGTAATATAATCAAAATATACAGTAATATAATACAACTTATGGTAATAAATGTGTTGGATATGGGTGCTGAATTTCAGGCTGTAAGGTGAAGGCCCAGGAACCCTCTTATTCTGCAAAGGTGGAGTTGATCTTAATTTTAATGTGGATCATTGTTCGTTCCAAACATAATATAGAAGGTCTTAAGGGAGTGTAAGTTTATTCAGTCATCCATGTTGATATTTTTATTAATTGCCGTTAACAATGGATTGCGGGCGGTTTTGTGAGATAATGTTGAACGCAAAAGTATTGGTTTCAATGTGGAACATTAAGACATTGAAAAGAAAGACAGGGGACCAAGGACACTTCCCGGAGCCGGGTCAGTGGTAGTGTCGTGGAGGATGGTCTTAATAGGACATATGGACCTATTAGTGAGGTAGGATTTGAGGATGAGTGCTGACCTCTTTTCCAAAGGAAGTTTGTGGAGAAGATGCCATGGTTTATTTAAAAGTTTTCCTAAGTCAAAAAAAGTCCTGGGATATTCCTTATTTTCAATGGGGAAAGATTATCATTTTTACATTGTCTTAGGCTTTATTTTTCCTAGCAAACGGGGTTTATATGTTTGTGAGAAAACAATAACTTTGTGCAAAGTTTTAATATTTTTGAAGAAGGGGAGATTTAAATTATGCAAAGATTTTAGGGTCACCCCCTTTTGATTGTGAACCTCTGTTTGAGAGGTTGGGAAGGGCAGATTCAATGATTTGTTAAAAAGTAAAGAAATAGAATAAAAGGACAGAGCAGCTCGCTTGATATTAAGGGTGGAACTTGAGCAGATTCCTGATTTATTTTTAAGGACTTGATTATCATGGAGACTTGTGGGTTCTGGGGGCAAGAATGGGATGGAAATTCACCAGGTAATATTTGCCATTTATCTAATTTTCCCAAAGATTTACCTAAGGAGAAGAACATTTATCTTGTTTACTGTATCAATGTTAGTGGTGTTTGCTTGGTTTATTAGGACAATATCCTTTTTTTTTTTCAGTTTGTGGGCCAATCGTAAATGTTTCTAGGCTTTTTTTATATCTCCTCTTGTTTGTAACTGCTGGGGTACAATTGTTTCTTTTTTTATTAGTTTGGGGAACTGGTGAATAGTGAAAAAACTCTTTATGAACCCCTCATATTCTTTCAATTAGTTTTTGTTAATGGATTTTAGTAATTTTAGTTAGCCATGGGAATGTTAAATTTACCCAGAAGCTGGTACTGCCAGGTTGAGTGGGGTCCATTGATGCAACAGTTTTTTTTAATTTTTTTGTATTTCACTTGAATGTCTGAATAACTCCCCTCCAGGGGACGAGATTTGTATTTGGAGGTTACAACTTTGTTAAAAATCCAAAAGCGTATAAGGGAATTATCAAGAATGAAGAATTAATGCAAGGTTTTCTGTGCAAAAACTTGACTTCAGGAATAAAGTGCTTAAACCACAATAAAATTTCCGTCATCCATGCTGACCGGGTTTTACTTCCAAATTACTGATAAGGTGTTTTTATCCACACCTCTAAAGGGCGAGACTTAGAGCGGGAAATAACCATGGGCTTACACTTGAAATCACCTGATATTCCCAAGGAAACAAGGGAAGCATCCGCTCCTTAAGCCCGGGGGATTTTTCTTCCTGACTGATAAAAGTTTGTGTTGGACCCAAAAAAACCTGTCTGTAGCATTTAAAACTTGCTGTGGTCTAGCCACCTCGGAAATAAGTTCCGAAATTCAGAGGAAATTACTTGTTGCAGGATCAGCTGAAACACTTTCACCAGAAAACTTAATATTATGTAACTTATTATGCAACTTAAAGTTCTTGGGAAACCCGCCTGGTCATACACTCTTTTCAGGGGCCGCCTTCCTTATCACACACTGAAACAACTGTAAGGCCTTTCCCCAATTAAGAGAAAACTAAGTGGTGCACCTTTCTTTGTTTTCTGTTCATCCACCGCAACAAGTTTTCAGTTTTATTTACTTGTTTCGACCCACGGTCATTTTTCATGAGGTCACATTTTGTTATTCATTTAAAAAGCTCGTATATTTGCCTCTTTCTTCCAATCACAACTGACGCTTTAAGCCATAGGCCCTCACTATATCCCCACACGTGAGCCACTTTAAGCTTATCTAATATCTCGATTTTCTTGAAATTCCTAGACTTTAACGCTTAAACTTTTTTGTCACTTGCTGGAACACTTGTATGCTTACTGGGTGCCTGATTTCGATATTTACAAAAACAATGAAAATCAGAAAAAAAAATAAACACAGCGAGTTTCCCGAAATTATCGTCCCAAATTAAACCAAAAATAAGTTTTTTAGGGATGGTGGGGGGGATGGGGATGGCCAAGCACTCCCCCCCTGGACTAAAGGTTTAACCACCGCGGGGGACCCGCAAAATTTTTTCCTCCTGCTGAACCGTGAATAACATTTTACGTTTTGTAATATCATCTTTATGTAAGATGAAAGTGTCGCAAAACTTAAATTGCAAAAAACCGGTAACGGGAACATAATCTCGTTAAATGACGCTCTACCGTATACAGCCATAGCAGTAATATAATACAACCATATGCAGTAATATAATACAACCATATGCAGTAATATAATACAACCATATACAGTAATATAATACAAACATATACAGTGGAACCCCGGTTAATGAACACCCGAAATCATGCAATTATGTAAGGTATAATATTGTAAGTGCTTGTGGAAGTGTATTTTGGTGGTCTGAAATAGACTAACCTAAATGACATTTTTCTTAAGGAGTAAGTTCGCTCGTAATGGCACTTGAGCAGGCTTCTGCAATGAATTTTTGTTAACCGGGGTTCCACTGTACAGTAATATAATACAACCATATACAGTAATATAATACAACCATATACAGTGGACTCCCGAGTAATGAGCAAAATTCATTCCAGAAGCCTGCTCAAGTGCCATTACCGAACAATTTACTCCCTTGAGAAATAATGTCAAGTAGGTTAGTCCATTTCAGACCCCCAAAAATACACTTACAAAAGCACTTACAATATTATACAGTGGTACCTCGTTAACGATATTTTTACATTCCAGAATGCTGTTCAAGTGCCATTACCAAACAAATTTATCCCCATTAGGAATAATGTAAAATAGACTAGTCCTTTTAGCCCCCCAAAAAATACACTTACAAAGGCATTTAAAAAAAATAAACTTACATAAAAGGGTGAGTTTGGGGACCATCGTTAACCGAGGTACCACTGTACTTACATAATTGTACGATTTCCGGGGTGCTCATTACACGGGGGTCCACTGTACAGTAATATAATACAACCATATACAGTAATATAATACAACCATATACAGTAGTATAATACAACCATATGCAGTAATATAATATAACCATATACAGTAATATAATACAACCATATGCAGTAATTTTTCTTCCTAGTTCTTTTTCTTTTTTATTTCTGCTTATCTCCATGGGGAAGTGGAACAGAATTTTACTCCTAAGCTATGCGTGTCGTAAGAAGCGACTAAATGCTGGGAGCAATGGGCTAGAAACCCCCTTCTCCTGTATAAATTACTAAAAGAAGATAAGGAAAAACTTCATAAAATTGGGATGTTTGAATGTGCGTGGATGTAGTGCGGATGATAAGAAAGAGATGATTGCTAATGTTATGAATGAAAAGAAGTTGGATGTCCTAGCCCTAAGCGAAACAAAGCTGAAGGGGGTAGGCGAGTTTCAGTGGGGAGAAATAAAGGGGATTAAGTCAGGAGTATCTGAGAGAGTTAGAGCTAAGGAAGGGGTGGCAATAATGTTGAAGGATCAGTTATGGAGAGAGAAGAGGGAACTTAAATGTGTAAATTCAAGGATTATGTGGATTAAAATAAGGGTCGGATGTGAAAAGTGGGTCATAAAAGTGCGTATGCACCTGGAGAAGAGAGGAGTGTAGAGGAGAGAGAGAGATTTTGGGATATGTTAAGCGAGTGTGTAAGAACTTTTGAACCAAGTGAGAGAGTACGTGGTAGGGGACCCAAATGCAAAAGTAGGAGAAGCGTTTAGAGAGGGTGTGGTAGGTAAGTTTGGGGTACCAGGGGTAAAATGATAATGGGGAACATTTGATTGAACTTTGTATAGATAGGGGTTTGGTTATAGGTAACACATATTTTCATAAAAAGAGGATAAATAAGTATACAAGATATGATGTAGGGCGAAATGACAGTAGTTTGTTGGACTACATATCGGTAGATAATAATAATAATAATAATAATAATATTTTTATTCGGACATGATACAAAGAATTACATTTGGTTATTGAGATTACATGAGGTGTACATGCCAAAAGCCCCTAGTATGCAGGGCATTTTGGGCAGACTTAAAATTAACTTAAAACTAAATTGTAAGAATTTTTGTAGATAGTATACAATGAGTAAAGGTGAGTATTTAAGCTATGAAATTTGAACATAGTTTTGTACTTTTGTCTTCATTATAAAATTAATTAAATCAGATTAAACAAATTAAAGAATAATAATAATAAAATAATAAAAAGTTATGGTTGATAATTTATAAAATAAGTAAAGTTGTTGGGTAGATTTCAGGATGTACATGTTTATAGAGGGCTACAGATATATCAGATTACTTTTTAGTTGTAGCTACAGTGAGAGTAAAAGGTAGATGGGATACAAGGAGAATGGAAACAGCAAGTAAGAGAGAAATGAAGATTTATAAACTAAAGGAGGAGGCGGTTAGGGTAAGATATAAACAACTGTTGGAGGACAGATGGGCTAGTGAGAGTATAGGCAGTGGGGTAGAAGAGGTATGGGGTAAGTTTAAGAATATAGTGCTAGAATGTTCAGCAGAAGTTTGTGGTTATAGGAAAGTGGGTGCGGTAGAAAAGAAGAGCGATTGGTGGAATTATGATGTAAAGAGAGTAGTAAGAGAGAAAAGTTAGCATATGAGAGGTTTTTACAAAGTAGAAGTGATGCAAGGAGGGAGGAGTATATGGAGAGAAAAAGAGAGGTTAAGAGAGTGGTAAAGCAGTGTAAAAAGAGAGCAAATGAGAGGGTGGGTGAGATGTTATCAACAAATTTTGTTGAAAATAAAAAGTTTTGGAGTAAGATTAACAAGTTGAGAAAACCTAGGGAAAAAATGGATTTGTCAGTTAAAAATAGGAGAGGAGAGTTATTAAATGGAGAGTTAGAGGTATTGGGAAGATGGAGGGAATATTTTGAGGAATTGTTAAATGTTGATGAAGATAGGGAAGCTGTGATTTTGTGTATAGGGCAAGGAGGAATAACATCTTATAGGAGTGAGGAAGAACCAGTTGTGAGTGTGGGGGAAGTTCGTGAGGCAGTGAGTAGAATGAAAGGGGGTAAAGCAGCTGGGATTGATGGGATAAAGATAGAAATGTTAAAGGCAGGTGGGGATATAGTTTTAGAGTGGTTAATGTTTTTATTTAATAAATGTATGGAAGAGGGTAAGGTACCTAGGGATTGGCAGAGAGCATGCATTGTTCCTTTGTATAAAGGCAAAGGGGACAAAAGAGAGTGTAAAAATTATAGGAGAATAAGTCTGTTGAGTATACCTGGTAAAGTGTATGGTAGAGTTATTATTGGAAGAATTAGGAGTAAGACAGAGAGTAGGATAGCAGATGAACATGGAGGCTTTAGGAAGGGTAGGGGTGTGTAGACCAAGTGTTTGCAGTGAAACATATAGGTGAACAATATTTAGATAAGGGTAATAATAATAATAATAATAATAATATTTTTATTTGGACATGATACAAAGAATTACATTTGGTTATTGAGATTACATGAGGTGTACATGCCAAAAGCCCCTAGTATGCAGGGCATTTTGGGCAGACTTAAAATTAACTTAAAACTAAATTGTAAGAATTTTTGTAGATAGTATACAATGAGTAAAGGTGAGAATTTAAGCTATGAAATTTGAACATAGTTTTGTACTTTTGTCTTCATTATAAAATTAATTAAATCAGATTAAACAAATTAAAGCAATAATAATAATAAAATAATAAAAAGTTATGGTTGATAATTTATAAAATAAGTAAAGTTGCATATCTAAGTTATAAAGTTTGAATATAAGTTGAACATATCAATTAATTGTAGCAATTTATTGCAGCAATGCAACTAATTGAGTGAGATAACAATTTAAAACAATTAATTGCATTGCAGTTAGTTTACGTGGTCATTATAATGTAAGTGTTGTGGGAATAATTAGCTAAGTATGTATTATTCATAACAGGTTTTACATTCATTCATTCGTTCATTCATACATTACATTGAATTGATTAGTCAGGTTTTACGTTAAGTGATTATTCTACTTTGCTGGGAATGGTTGATATGGAGCAATTAGCTTTGGGTGAGAAGGTGGTTTTTTAGCATTATTTTGAATTGGGGTACAGGTAGGGTTTCTTTGGCAATGACAGGTAATGAATTCCAAATTTTCGTGCCTTTTATGTGCATTGAGTTTTTACATAGTGTTAGGTGGACACGGGGAACATCGAGGAGTGATCTGTGTCTAGTGTTATGGTCATATGTCCTGTTAAAATTAGTAAGGAGAAGTTTGAGTGGTGGGTTAATATTTACATAGAGTGTTCTATGTATGTAATAGGCACAGTAAAAAGTATGGATGTCTTGTATGGTGAGTAAGTTTAGGTTTTTGAATATTGGTGGAGTATGTTGCCTGGAGTGTGAATTTGTTATCATTCTAACTGTTGCCTTTTGTTGTGTTATTAGTGGTCTGAGATGAGTTATTGATGTAGAGCCCCATGCGCAGATTCCATAGGTGAGGTAGGGGTAAATGAGTGAGTGATATAGGGTAAGGAGAGCTGGTTGTGGAACATAGTACCGTATCTTGGATAGTATTCCCACGGTCTTTGAGACTTTCTTGGAGATTTGTTGTATATGTGTCTGAAATTTGAGGCCACTGTCAAGATGGATTCCTAAGAATTTTCCCTCTGTGAGTTTTGCGATAGGGGATCCGTTTATCATTATGTTAAGTGGTGCGTTTGTAGCTCTGTTCCCAAACTGGATAAAATAGGTTTTATCAATATTGAGAGTAAGTTTGTTGGTCATCATCCAGGTAGATATTTTCTGTAATTCAGTATTTGCAGTGTTGGCTAGTGTGTCTGGGCTTGGGTGAGAGATAACGTATGTAGTGTCATCTGCAAAAAGTATGGGTTTGAGTAGTTGAGATGCATTTGGTAGGTCGTTAATGTAAATGAGAAGAGTAGTGGGCCAAGAACACTTCCCTGTGGACACCTACGGTAATAGTTTGCGCGGTGGAGCTAGCTCCATTTGTGTACACATATTGGTTTCTGTTGCTAAGGTATGATTTTAGGTAGTTTAGGGAGTGTCCTCCTATACCATAGTGCGATAATTTTAAGTGTAACAGATCATGGTCAACTGTATCAAAAGCTTTACGTAAATCAATGAAGATTCCCACTGGGATTTCTTTTTCTCAAGGGCGGTGTAAATTATTTCTAACATGTGTATAATGGCATCATTTGTATTTTTATTAGGCCTGAATCCAAATTGACAGTGGTTGAGTACGTTGTTGGAGGTGAGGTAGGAATATATTTGTCTATGAATTAATTTTTCAAAGATTTTGGAGAGAAGGGGTAAGTTAGATATCGGCCTGTAGTTATTCAGGTCTGCTTGATCTCCTCCCTTATGTATTGGGGTGACCCTCGCTATTTTGAGTATTGATGGGAAGGTAGAGGATTCAATGGATTTGTTAAAAAGTGTTGCAATAATTGGTGAGAGAACTTGAGAGGCTTTTTTGTATATGTAAGGTGGTAAGTTATTTAGGTCACCTGCTTTGTTTTTTAATGTGTTGATTATAAGTGAAACTTCTATTGGGTTGGTTGGGGCTAGGAAGACGTGTAAAGACGTGTTTGTGGCATTTATGGATTTGGAAAAGGCATATGATCGGGTTGATAGGGGGGCAATGTGGCAGATGTTGCAAATGGGAATAGGAGGTAGGTTATTGAAAGTGGTGAAAAGTTTTTACGAGGATAAAGTTTTTACGAGGATAGTGAGGCACAGGTTAGAGTATGTAGGTGAGAGGGAGATTATTTCCCAGTAAAAGTAGGCCTTAGACAGGAATGTATGATGTCACCGTGGTTGTTTAATATATTTATAGATGGAGTTGTAAGAGAAGTGAATGCTCGGGGGTTGGCAAGGGGTGTGGGGTTAAAAGATAAAGAATCTAATACAAAGTGGGAGTTGTCACAGTTGCTCTTTGCTGATGACACTGTGCTTTTGGGGGATTCTGAAGAGAAGTTGCAGAGGTTGGTGGATGAGTTTGGTAGGGTATGTAAAAGAAGGAAATTAAAAGTGAATATAGGAAAGAGTAAGGTGATGAGGACAACAAAAAAATTAGATAACGGAAGATTGGATATCAGATTGGAGGGAGAGAGTATGGAGGAGGTGAATGTGTTCAGATATTTGGGAGTGGATGTATCAGCAGATGGGTATATGAAGGATGAGGTGAATCATAGAATTAACGAGGGGAAAAAGGTGAGTGGTGCACTGAGGAGCTTGTGGAGACAGAGAACTTTATCCATGAAAGCAAAGAGGAGAATGTATGAGAGTATAGTTATACAAACACTCTTGTATGGGTGTGAGACATGGGTTGTGAATGTTGCAACAAGGAGAAGGCTGGAGGCAGTGGAGATGTCATGTCTGAGGGCAATGTGTGGTGTGAATATAATGCAGAGAATCCGTAGTTTGGAGATTAGGAGGAGGTATGGGATTACCAAAACTATTATCCAGAGAGCTGAGGAAGGGTTTTTGAGATGGTTTGGACATATAGAGAGGATGGAACAAAATAGAATGACTTCGAGAGTGTATAAATCTGTAGTGGAGGGAAGGCGGGTAGGGGTTGGCCTAGAAAAAGTTGGAGGGAGGGGGTAAAGGAGGTTTTGTGTGCAAGGGACTTGGACTTTCAGCAAGCGTGCGTGAGCGTGTTAGATAGGAGCGAATGGAGACAAATGGTTTTTATGACTTTACGTTCTGTTGGAGTGTAGGCAAGGTAACATTTATGAAGGGTTTCAGGGAAACCGGCAGGCCGGACTTGATTCCTGGAGATGGGAAGTACGTGCCAGTACTCTGAAGGAGGGGTGTAATGTTGCAGTTTTGTAGCTGTAGTGTAAGCACGCCTCTGGCAAGACAGTGATGGAGTGAATGATGATGAAAGTTTTTCTTTGTTGGGCCACCCTGCCTTGGTGGGAAACGGCCGATGTGTTAATAAAAAAAAATAATGCAGTAATATAATACAACCATATGCAGTAATATAATACAGCTGTATACATTAATACAATACAACCGTATACAGTGTAAACATAATTTGGAAAGTGTTACATTTGCTTGTTACAGATGGATCAGTTAATGAAGGAACTTGAGATGAAGCGCGACCTGAGTCGCACTATCGTACACATAGACATGGACATGTTCTATGCTGCCGTCGAGATGAGAGACGATCCATCATTAAGGTATCAACCCAGTTTGCTTACTCAAATTTTTTATTTTACACCAGCCATCTCCTACCCAGGTAATAATAATAATACTGAAATAATAATAATAATAATAATAATTAAAATAATGATAGTACAGTGGACCCCCAAGTTTCGTAAAAACTTCACTCCTGAAGTCTGCTCAAGTGCCATTACCGAACGAATTTACCCCCTTAAGAAAAAATGTCACGTAGGTTAGTCTATTTCAGACCCCCAAAAATACTTTTCCACAAGCACTTACAATATTATACTTACATAAATGTACGATTTCCGGGGTTTACGAAACTCGGGGGTCCACTGTAATAATAATAATAGTCATAGCTTAAGTGTAACTTAAGACAGCAGTGGCAATAACAAATTAATTGCTTATATATATAGTATATATGAGGGTGACCCCCTCTCCCCCCCCCAAAAAAAAAGAGATAACACTTTCACCATCATTCGTTCAGTGGTGCTCTTCTGATGTGTGGCAGATGGATGCGTCACCTCAAGGTGAGCCAGCCCTTGAAATGGTGAAGATTGCAGTGTGTTGTTGTGATGAGTGAGTGAGATGATGAAGCTAGCGTGTGTTATGTGGCACTGAATGACTGTGAATCATTCCCTCTTAAGGTGTTCTACCTCAGTGTTACCCAGTACCACTGTTTGTTGTGCCTATAGTCATGCCACTGTATGTGTGTGTGTGTGGAGCCTATAGTCATAGAACAGTGTGTGTGGAGCCTATAGTCATAGAACAGTGTGTGTGGAGCCTATAGTCGTACCACTGTGTGTGGAGCCTATAGTCATGCTGCTGTATGTGGAGCCTATAGTCATGCTGCTGTATGTGGAGCCTACAGTCATACCACTATGTGTGTGGAGCCTATAGTCATACCACAGTGTGAGTGTGTGTGTGTGGAGCCTATAGTCATGCCAATGTGTGTGTGTGTGTGGAGCCTATGTCATATCACAGTGTGAGTGTGTGTGGAGCCTACAGTCATAGCACTGTGTATGCATGGAGCCTATAGTCATACCACTGTGTGGAGCCTATAGTCATACCACTGTGTGTGGAGCCTATAGTCATAATGTGTGTGGAGCCTACAGTCATACCACTGTGTGTGTGGAGCCTACAGTCATACCACTGTGTGTGGAGCCTATAGTCATAATGTGTGTGGAGCCTACAGTCATACCACTGTGTGTGGAGCCTATAGTCATACCACTGTGTGTGTGGAGCCTATAGTCATGCCACTGTGTGAAGCCTATAGCCAGGCCAATGTGTGTGTGTGTAACTTATTCTCATACCACTACTGTGTGTGGCACCTATAGCCATGCCACTGTGTGTGGATCCTATAGTAATGCTACTGTGTGTAGAGCTCATAGTCATTCCACTGTGTGTGGAGCCTACAGTCATGCCACTGTGTGTAGAGCCTATAGTCATAATGTGTGTGGAGCCTAGAGTCATACCACTGTGTGTGGAGCCTATAGTCATACCACTGTGTGTGTGGAGCCTATAGTCATGCCACTGTGTGGAGCCTATAGTCAGGCCAATGTGTGTGTGTGTGTGGAGCTTATACTCATACCACTGTGTGTGTGGAGCCTATAGTCATGCTACTGTATGTGGAGCCCATAGCCATACTACTGTTTGTGGCACCTATAGCCATGCCACTGTGTGGAGCCTATAGTCAGGCCAATGTGTGTGAGGAGCCTAGAGTCATGCGACTGTGTGGAGCCTAGAGTCATGCGACTGTGTGGAGCCTATATGAAAGCAAAAGACTCGGCAGGAGATGCACCATTCCCCCGATGAAAAGCAGGGGCGCCACGAGTACTCTGATAGACAATGCCATAAGTGTCCGGGGACCAAGACTTTTTAACTGCCTCCCAGCATACATTAGGGGGATTACCAATAAACCCCTGGCTGTCTTCAAGAAGGCACTGGACAGTCACCTAAAGTCAGTACCTGACCAACCAGGCTATGGTTCGTACGTCAGTTTGCGTGCAGCCAGCAGTAACAGCCTGGTTGATCAGACCCTGATCCACCATGAGGCCTGGTCTCAGATCGAGCCGCGGGGGTGTTGACCCCTGAAACGCTCTACAGGTAAACTCCAGGTAATACCACTGGGTGTAGAGCCTATAGCCATTCCACTGTGTGTTGAGCCTATAGCCATGCCACTGTGTGTGTGGAGCCTATAGTCATGCCACTGTGTGTGTGTGTGGAGCCTATAGTCATGCCACTGTGTGTGGAGAATAGTCATACCACTGAGTGTGGAGCCTATAGAAATACCACTGTGTGGAGCCTATAGTCATACCACTGTTTGGAGCCTATAGTCACACTGTGTGTAGCCTATAGTCATGCCACTGTGTGTGGAGCCTATAGTTATCCCACTGTGTGTGGAGTCTGTAGTCGTGCCACTGTATGTTTGGAAAATAGTCATACCACTGTGTGTGTGTGGAGGGTATAGTCATACCACTGTGTGTGGAGGGTATAGTCATACCACTGTGTGTGTGAAGCCTATAGTCATACCACTGTGTGTGAATCCTATAGTCATAGCACTGTGTGGAGCCTACAGAGATACCAGTGTGTGGAGCCTATAGTCATGCCACTGTGTGTGTGGAGCCTATAGTCATGCCACTGTGTGTGTGGAGCCTATAATCATGCCACTGTGTGGAGCCTATAGTCATGCCACTGTGTCTTTGGAGCCTATGGTCATACCACTGTGTATGTGGAGCCTGTAGTCATGCCAATATGTGTGTTGAACCTATAGTCATACCACTGTGTATATGGAGCCTATGGTCATACCACTGTGTATGTGGACCTATAGCCATGCTATGGTGTATGTGTGGAGCCTATAGTCATACTGCTGTGTATGGAGCCTATGGTCATACCACTGTGTGTGTGTGTGTGGAGCCTATAGTCATACCACTGTGTGTGGAGCCTATAGTCATACCACTGTGTGTGTGTGGAGCCTATAGTCATACCACTGTGTGTGGAGCCTATAGTCATACCACTGTGTGTGGAGCCTATATTCATATCACTGTGTGTGGAGCCTATAGTCATACCACTATGTGTGTGGAGCCTATAGTCATACCAATGTGTATGGAGCCTATAGTCATACCACTGTGTGTGTGGAGCCTATAGTCATACCAATGTGTATGGAGCCTATAGTCATACCACTGTGTGTGTGGAGCCTATAGTCATACTACTGTGTGTGTGGAGCCTATAGTCATGCCACTATGTGTTTGGAGCTCATAAAAACAGGTGCATTGATTGTGAAATATGTGGTAATAATAATAATAATATTTTTATTTGGACATGATACAAAGAATTACATTTGGTTATTGAGATTACATGAGGTGTACATGCCAAAAGCCCCTAGTATGCAGGGCAAAGCTTAATTTAGCCATGAGAAATAACCTAAACCAAGAAAGATGTTTCTGGATTTGCCCCAGTGAGATGGAAAGCTGGTCAGGCATAATTAAAGTACAGTGGACCCCTGGTTTACGCACTGCTCCAAACTCGAACAATTATGTAAGTGTATTTTTGTAAGTGCTTTTGTAAGTGTATTTTTGGGGGTCTGAAAGGACTAAACTAATTTACATTATTCCTTATGGAAACAAATTCGTTTGGTAACGGCACTTGAACAGTATTCTGGAACGAATTAATTACGTAAATCAGTGTAAGGAAGTTCCTAAAGAGCTTGCCAGATATATACAATGAGTCGAAAAAAGGGTAAGGGTAAGGAACAAGGAAAGGAGGGAAATAAAAATAAAGGTAAAGACCAATTAGCTAAAATAATAGTGGAGAATGTCATTCAGGGCAAGTCAGGACAGATCAAATAATGGGTACATGCCATATAGAAATCGGAAAGAGATGAAGAGAAATCTATAGCAGGAACGAAACAGAAAAAAATGGAAGAAATATGCCTGGATGAAAGAAAACAAGATAATACAGATCAGGTGGCAGAACTTAGGAAAGATTCAAAATCAGTAAATATAGGCAGTTAGAACATTTGCAGATACAGTGGACCCTCGGTTTTCGTTGAAAATTCTTTCCAGGATGCTGTTCAAATGCCGTTACCGAACGAATTTGTTCCCATAAGGACAAATGTAAATTAGATTAGTCATTTCAGACCCTCAAAAATGCACTTACAAAAGCACTTACGAAAATACACTTACATAATTGTTCGAGTTTGGAGGTGAACGAAAACCGAGAGTCCACTGTACAGTGGTACCTTGAGTTTTGAACAGCTCCCAAGTGTCAGACAACACACTCCACCACTCTTCATCCCAGTGTCAGACAACACACTCCATCACTCTTCATCCCAGTGTCAGACAACACACTCCATCACTCTTCATCCCAGTGTCAGACAACACACTCCACCACTCTTCATCCCAGTGTCAGACAACACACTCCATCACTCTTCATCCCAGTGTCAGACAACACACTCCATCACTCTTCATCCCAGTGTCAGACAACACACTCCACCACTCTTCATCCCAGTGTCAGACAACACACTCCATCACTCTTCATCCCAGTGTCAGACAACACACTCCATCACTCTTCATCCCAGTGTCAGACAACACACTCCATCACTCTTCATCCCAGTGTCAGACAACACACTCCACCACTCTTCATCCCAGTGTCAAACAACACACTCCACCACTCTTCAAAAGCTTGAAGTTAATATACAAAATATGGTTGTTGTTGGTAGTGAAGATGGTGGTTGTTGGTAGTGAAGATGGTGGTTGTTGGTAGTGAAGATGGTGGTTGTTGGTAGTGAAGATGGTGGTTGCTGGTAGTGAACATGGTGGTGTCTGATATACCAGTACTCAGGTGATGACTGTCTGATGTACCAGTACACAGGTGATGAAACTCTAGAACTGCAGACACAACCTCCATTTTCAAAAGCACCGTTAAAAAACATCTTATCTCACTTACGCACCCAACCGGTAGCTAACCACATGAAAACTACTTTATCTTGCACATAGCCACAGCAAAATACACTTATTGATATCTGTGATTCCCTTTAATTTGCACAGTACTAACCACAGCAAAATACACTTATTGATATCTGTGATTCCCCTTAATTTGCACAGTTCTAACCAAAATTCTAATACAACTATTGCTTCATAATGCTTAAGCTAGTCATAAGTTTGCCTAAGACACTCCAATACATCACCTTTATCATTAATATATAAACTAATTGCTAACTTCTTATACTAATTGTTAAATTCTCAATGTTTAAATTCCAGTACCTAAATTTTGTAAACCTAATTAATCACTACAATTACCTAACCTTACTATCTGTATAATCATTGTGTAGCTATTGAATAAGACCTATCATAAGACTGCCTGAAAAGCCTAGGCATACCTAGGCATATTATTGGCCATCTTGTAATATCAACTTTAATGTATAACTGTAAGTACCCCCCACCTTGTATTACATGAAATAAAGAATTTGAATTTTGAATTTGAATTTTGAATTTGATGTACCAGTACACAGGTGATGACTGTCTGATGTACCAGTACTCAGGTGATGACTGGCTGATGTACCAGTACACAGGTGATGACTGTCTGATGTACTAGTACTCAGGTGATGACTGTCTGATGTACCAGTACACAGGTGATGACTGTCTGATGTACCAGTACCCAGGTGATGACTGTCTGATGTACCAGTATGCAGGTGATGACTGTGTCTGATGTACCAGTACACAGGTGATGACTGTCTGATGTACCAGTATGCAGGTGATGACTGTCTGATGTACCAGTACACAGGTGATGACTGTGTGTCTGATGTACCAGTACACAGGTGATGACTGTGTGTCTGATGTACCAGTACACAGGTGATGACTGTGTGGCTGATGTACCAGTACACAGGTGATGACTGTGTGTCTGATGTACCAGTACACAGGTGATGACTGTGTGGCTGATGTACCAGTACACAGGTGATGACTGTGTGTCTGATGTACCAGTACACAGGGGATGACTGTGTGTCTGATGTACCAGTACACAGGTGATGACTGTGTGTCTGATGTACCAGTACACAGGTGATGACTGTGTGTCTGATGTACCAGTACACAGGTGATGACTGTGTGTCTGATGTATCAGTACACAGGTGATGATTGTGTCTGATGTACCAGTACACAGGTGATGACTGTGTGTCTGATGTACCAGTACACAGGTGATGACTATGTCTGATGTACCAGTACACAGGTGATGACTGTGTCTGATATACCAGTACACAGGTGATGACTGTGTGTCTGATGTACCAGTACACAGGTGATGACTGCGTGTCTGATGTACCAGTACACAGGTGATGACTGTGTCTGATATACCAGTACACAGATGATGACTGTGTGTCTGATGTACCAGTACACAGGTGATGACTGTGTGTCTAATGTACCAGTACACAGGTGATGACTGTGTAGTACGTATTTCACTTCCCAGTATTTAGGTGATCACTGTGTGTCCGACAAACTAGTACTCGCAATTTTGCAAGTCTTCAAATATGCCACTTGCAATTATTTTTGACCACAGCTCAACTCTTTGGGTCTCCAGCCACTTCATGCCTTTCAAAATATCTAAGAGCAGGCAGGTCCCTGCAGTGCTTCATGGGGTAACACTGCCTTATTAACCTAAGTAAATAATGAAACCAGGAGCTGTTTTTCAGCACCAGCTTCCCTACCAGCAAACAGGGTGTGCCACTGCCAGAAAAATGCCTTGTTCATTCTGAATTTATGTACTGTCAATGGAATTCAACCCCCCAAAACAGCACAGTGAGTAAATGTAGTTTAGGATAACCCAGTATAGTCAAACAGTGTGACTTATGTGAGTGTATGCAGCAAGGCTCAGTGCTCTGTTCATATGTGTCCACTACCATTTTTTATGCACTTTGTACGCATCCCACGCCATACCTCGACCACAAGCTTCCACCCTACCACTTGCTTCCATCCAAACCATACATAAGGGGGATTACCAATAGACCCCTGGCTGTCTTCAAGAGGGAGCTGGACAAACACTTAAAGTCCTTACCTGACCAGCCTGGCTGTGGTTCGTACATTGGATTATGTTTGGCTGGCAGTAACAGCCTGGTTGATCAGACCCTGATTCACTGCGTGGCCTGGCCATGGACTGGGCTTTGGGGGTGTTGATGCCTGGGACACCGTCCAGGTATATTCCACCTGTTCCTGGGGTCACCTGCCATTGCCACACACCCAGCAACCTCACCCATACCACCCACAAGCCCCACATGTACCACCCACCTCTGTAATTCCCCCATGGCCACATGCCTTCACCCACACTTGTCTCCGCCACCCATATTACCCACGCTTGTCTCTCCCACCCATACCACCCATCCCTATAATTCGCTCACAACCACTTGCCTTCACCTACACCATTTCCCAATGACCTGATGGCCACACCTTACTCGACTTTTCACCCCTAATTACTTATTCACCCAATGCCCTCATTACTGTCTACACCAACCATGCACTCACCCAGTCACCCATATCACCATGCACACCAGGCAACCGACAACCATACTTTTCACTCACACCACTCACCCACAGCTTCGAGCCCACACAGCTTTCACCCACACCTTTCACTCACAACACTCCCACAATTTCAAGCCCACACAGCCCCACACTCACACTTTACCCATGCTTTCACGGCCCACACACCCTAATACACCATCTATGCACTTAATCACTTAACACCCACTACCTTCATTACAGCCCACACCTCCAGCTACACACTCACCCACCCATCATCCACACCACCACCCACACAGAGCCACAGACACTGCCACCCAAATAGTAATCATCACACCAACCTCAGCCTCCTCCCCACACCTCTCCACTGCCCAGCATCCTCCACCTCCCAACACCAGCCTTCAGCTCCTGTCCCCCACCCCTTCACCAGTCTCCACTTCCCACAACAGCAGTCCTCTAATCCCCACCCCAGGTCCCCCACCCCACATTGAACTCCCTGTCACTCTAGCCGCTCTGATCTCTCCTGCCTAACCCCTCCCGTGTACACCCCAACCACTCTAACCCCACTTTATAATCCCCATACAGTTGCAATGAATGGGACTACCACACAATAAGGCACCTCCATCTGTGGTTGCAGGATCTTCAACTGATGCATCACTACATCAACTTACAATTACATTATTATCATCATTGCTTTGTACAATTCTGAGACCTATAATTTTTTTTTTTTTTTTGAGGAGTGTTATACTATCCATTCCTTTTTCAGTTCAGTTTACAGTTTCAGTTTACACACATTTTACCTTTTTCAGAAACTTAACTACAGTGGACCTTCGCTATTCGAACATTCTTAATTCCAGAATGCTGTTCAAGTGCTGTTACCAAACAAATTTATTCCCATAAAGAATTATGTAAATTAGATTAGTCCATTTCAGACCCTCAAAAATACATTTATAAAAGCACTTACAATAATAAACTTACATAAAAGGGTGAGTTTGGAGTGTTCGAATAGCAAGGGTCCACTGTACCTTGTTATCCATCAGTGATTCCAGCATTTGTTCAGCAAATTTTTTTCTATAATTTCGCAAATTCATTAAATTGGGGTTTGTTAATTAGGTTTTTTACTGTATGTCGTCCACTGTTTGGTCCCCTGGGTGTTGGTACATTGTCAACATTTTCAGGTGTTAATGACTAATCTTGTAACCTACAGTGGACCCCCGGTTTACGATGGTCTCCAAACTTGCCCTTTTATGTAAGTTTATTTTTTTAAATGCTTTTGTAAGTGTATTTTTGGGGGTCTAAAAGGACTAGTCTATTTTACATTATTCCTTATTGGGATAAATTTGTTTGGTAATGGCACTTGAACAGCATTCTGGAACGAAAAAATAACGTAAACCGGGGGTCCAATGTATATCTTAACTATTATTTTTAACGTACTATAAATTCCTTGTACAGTACTAGAAAAAAAAAGTCTTAGCCCAAAATGTTGTACATACTATGAGCTTTCAAATTATTGTATGTTTTTGCATAGTGATTTGCAATAATTTTTTTTATCATATACAGTGGACCCCACCTAATGAACAAAGTTCATTGCAGAAGCCTGCTCAAGTGCCATTACCGAACGAATTTACTTCCTTAAGAAATAATGTCACGTAGGTTAGTTTATTTCAGACCCTCAAAAATACACTTCCACAAACACTTACAATATTATACAGTGGACTCCCGGCTAACGAACACCCTGGAAATCGTACAATTATGTAAGTATAATATTGTAAGTGCTTGTGGAAGTGTATTTTTGGGGGTCTGAAATAGACTAACCTACATGACATTATTTCTTAAGGAAGTAAATTCGTTCGGTAATGGCACTTGAGCAGGCTTCTGGAATGAATTTTGTTCGTTAGCCGGGGGTCCACTGTTCTTACATAATTGTACGATTTCCGGGGTGTTCGTTAGGTGGGGGTCCACTGTACAGTGGACCTCCGATGTTCGTCCTGCTCCAAACTCGCCCTTTTATGTAAGTGTATTTTTTTAAATGCTTTTGTAAGTGTATTTTTGGGGGTCTAAAAAGGACTAGTCTACGTTACATTATTCCTTATGGGAATAAATTCGTTTGGTAATGGCACTTGAACAGCATTCTGGAACAAAAAAAATAACGAAAACCGGGGGTCCACTGTAATTATCATTATCAGTACAGTGGTACCCCGACTTACGATGCTATCATTTTACGTTATTTTCGATAACCGATATTTATAACGTAAAAAATTTGACTGTGATTTACGATGTTTGCTTCGTGTAACGACATTCGTAGCGGACGTGTCCGCTTGGCGCCCAGCTGAGCGCGCACTCCAGGGAGCGTCAGTGTGCTATTGTTTACAAGTGAGAGCGACCACCCACCCACACCCACGCATTCATACCAGTATATTGTCATTATTCCACTGTTTTTAGTGCTTGCAACTGCTAAATAAGCCACCATGGGCCCCAAGAAAGCTCCTAGTGCCAAGCCTGTGGTAAAGAATGTGCAGGGAGTGAAGCATTCATGCAGGGAGTGTAGCATTTATGCAGGAGTGTAGCAGGCATGCAGGGAGTGAGCAAGGATGCAGGGAGTGTAGCAGGCATGCGGGAGGTAGCAGGCATGCAGGGAGTGTAGCAGGCATGCAGGGAGTGTAGCAGGCATGCAGGGAGTGTAGCAGGCATGCAGGGAGTGTAGCAGGCATGCAGGGAGTGTAGCAAAGATGCAGGGAGTGTAGCAGGGATGCAGGGAGTGTAGCAGGGATGCAGGGAGTGTAGCAAGGATGCAGGGAGTGTAGCAGGGATGCAGGGAGTGTAGCAGGATGCAGGGAGTGTAGCAAGGATGCAGGGAGTGTAGCAGGCATGCAGGGAGTGTAGCAGGCATGCAGGGAGTGTAGCAGGAATGCAGGGAGTGTAGCAGGCATGCAGGGAGTGTAGCAGGGATGCAGGGAGTGCAGGGATGCAGGGAGTGTAGCAAAGATGCAGGGAGTGTAGCAGGGATGCAGGGAGTGTAGCAGGGATGCAGGGAGTGTAGCAAGGATGCAGGGAGTGTAGCAAGGATGCAGGGAGTGTAGCAAGGATGCAGGGAGTGTAGCAAGGATGCAGGGAGTGTAGCAGGATGCAGGGAGTGTAGCAGGGATGCAGGGAGTGTAGCAAGGATGCAGGGAGTGTAGCAAGGATGCAGGGAGTGTAGCAAGGATGCAGGGAGTGTAGCAAGGATGCAGGGAGTGTAGCAAGGATGCAGGGAGTGTAGCAAGGATGCAGGGAGTGTAGCAAGGATGCAGGGAGTGTAGTAGGCATGCAGGGAGTGTAGCATTCATGCAGGGAGATGGGAAGTACAGTGCCAGTAACCCCAGAAAAGACCTTGGTACCTGCAGTGTTAATGGAAGGGGATTCCCCTTCCAAACACTAGCATACTACTCCACCTTCTCCCCTCCTCCCGTCCTCCACACATCAACAACTCTTCAATAAATGTAAGTGACATGTTATTGTACAATATTTACATGTGTATTTAGGTATTATTCATTAAATTCTGTATTATTTAATGTCAAAAAGTTCTAAAAAATATTTTATTTAACTACTTTTGGAAGTCTTGGACGGATTAAATTTATTTCCATTATTTCTTATGGGGAAAATTGATTCGTGTAGCGATTGTTTCGCCTTAAAATATGCCCTCTCTGACGGATTAATATCGTAAGTCGGGGTACCACTGTGTGTTTTCTCAGATGAAAACCTTCAAGAGTAACTTATGTTTCTGGAAGAGTTGCAAATTGTGGCTCACTTGTTAAAAGGTCAGGAACAAGGATTGATCTAATATTATTATTGATATTTTTCAAATGCACAAAATCAACATAAATTCTGCACATTTTGGAATCTCTGCATCCATATTTTATAATGTTAATAATTTTTAAGTTTAGTGGTGGAAGCCCCTTACAAATTTGATTTTTATGCTGCCATGTCAGGCTACTTTGGTAACAAACTGTGCTCATCTTGTTAGTGTTAATTCAAACTTTACATTTTTGTACCTACGTACAGACTCATATTTTATAACGTTATTGTTAAATTTAGTGGCGGAGGCCTCTATTTGGTGGAGGCCTTTGGGCAAATGCCCACTTTGCCCACACTTATATCCACCACTGATGGTAGCTGCTAGACTAATACTATTAATAGTTAAATTGCATGAGTTTTTATATGAGTATATGTTGTAGTGTAATCTGATGTGATCTATACCTGGAGTTTACCTGGAGAGAATTCCAGGGGTCAACGCCCCCGCGGCCCGGTCTGTGACCAGGCCTCATGTTGGCCTAGAGCCTGATCAACCAGGCTGTTACTGCTGGCCGCACGCAGTCCAACGTACGAGCCACAGCCTGGCTGGTCAGGTACCGACTTTAGGTGCCTGTCCAGTGCCTGCTTGAAGACAGCCAGGGGTTTGTTCGTAATCCCCCTTATGTATGCTGGGAGGCAGTTGAACAATCTTGGGCCCCTGACACTTATTGTGTTGTCCCTCAACGTGCTAGTGGCACCCCTGCTTTTCATTGGGGGGATGTTACATCGCCTGCCGAGTCTTATGTGAAAGATTTAGGAAAGCTGGTTAGCCAAACTTGAGTCCTGAAATTGAGAGGTACAGTGCTGGCACTCTGAAGGATGGGTGGCAGTGTTGTAGTTTGGTGTGTCATCTGAACTGTGATGTCAGCATGTCAAATTCAAAACTTTATTTCTTTGTGTAGTATACAATGTGTAGTTTACATGTAGTAAAATATTGTTAAGCACAAAGAAAGGCACTAACATTAGCATTTTGAGCAGACTAATACTAATGCTTACTAATGCAACACACCAATATGATGAGTCACAGTGAATGTGTTTCCAATTTTTTTTTTTTTTTTTGAGTTGCCCAATCTGAGTGGGAGATGGCTAGTGTATTAAAATAAAATTGAATTACAGTTTAGATTATTTTATTATGAGAATATTAGATGGTAGATGGGATACAAGGAAAATAGAATCAGTAAGTAAAAGAGAGGTGAAGGTTTATAAACTAAAAGAGGAGGCAGTTAGGGTAAGATATAAACAACTATTGGAGGATAGATGGGCTAGTGAGAGTGTAGGCAATGGGGTCGAAAATGTATGGGGTAGATTTAAAAATGTAGTGTTAGAGTGTTCAGCAGAAGTTTGTGGTTACAGGCGAGTGGGTGCAGGAGGGAAGAGGAGCGATTGGTGGAATGATGATGTAAAGAGAGTAGTAAGGGAGAAAAAGTTAGCATATGAGAGGTTTTTACAAAGTAGAAGTGATGCAAGGAGGGAAGAGTATATAGAGAGAAAAAGAGAGGTTAAAAGAGTGGTGAAGCAATGTAAAAAGAGCAGATGAGAGAGTGGTGAGATGTTATCAGCAAATTTTGTTGAAAATAAGAAAAGTTTTGGAATGAGATTAATAAGTTGAGGAAGCCTAGAGAACAAATGGATTTGACAGTTAAAAATAGGAGAGGAGAGTTATTAAATGGAGAGTTAGAGGTATCGGGAAGATGGAGAGAATATTTTGAGGATTTGTTAAATGTTGATGAAGACAGGGAAGCTGTGATTTCTGTGTAGGGCAAGGAGGAATAACATCTTGTAGGAGTGTGGAAGAGCCAGTTGTGGGTGTAGGGGAAGTTCGTGAGGCAGTGGGTAGAATGAAAGGGGGTAAGGCAGCTGGGATTGATGGGATAAAGATAGAAATGTTAAAAGCAGGTGGGGATATAATTTGGAGTGGTTGGTGCTATTATTTAATAAATGTATGGAAGAGGGTAGGGTACCTAGGGATTGGCAGAGAGCGTGTATTGTTCCTTTGTATAAAGGCAAAGGGGACAAAAGAGAGTGCAAAAATTATAGGGAATAAGTCTGTTGAGTGTACCGGTAAAGTGTATGGTAGAGTTATTATTGAAAGAATAAAGAGTAAAACAGAAAGCAGGATAGCAGATGAACAAGGGGGCTTTAGGAAAGGTAGGGGTGTGTAGACCAAGTGTTTACAGTGAAACATATAGGTGAACAGTATTTGGATAAGGGTAAAGATGTTTTTGTGGCATTTATGGATTTGGAAAAGGCGTATGATAGGTAGATAGGGGGCAATGTGGCAGATGTTGCAGGTGTATGGAATAGGAGGAAGGTTACTGAAAGCAGTGAAGAGTTTTTATGAGGATAGTGAGGCTCAGGTTAGAGTGTGTAGGAGGGAAGGGGACTATTTCCCAGTAAAGTGGGCCTTAGACAAGGATGTGTGATGTCACCGTGGTTGTTCAATATATTTATAGATGGGGTTGTAAGAGAAGTGAATGCGAGGGTCTTGGCAAGAGGTGTTGGGCTAAAAGATAAAGAAGCAAATACAAAGTGGAGTTGTCACAGTTGCTTTTTGCTGATGACACTGTGCTTTTGGGAGATTCTGAAGAGAAGCTGCAGAGGTTGGTGGATGAATTTGGTAGGGTGTGTAAAAGAAGAAAATTGAAAGTGAATATAGGAAAGAGTAAGGTGATGAGGATAACAAAAAGAATAGGTGACGAAACATTGGATATCAGATTGGAGGGAGAGAGTATGAAGGAGGTGAATGTATTCAGATATTTGGGAGTGGACATGTCGGCGGATGGTCTATGAAGGATGAGGTGAATCATAGAATTGATGGGGGGAAAAGGGTGAGTGGAGCACTTCGGAGTCTGTGGAGACAAAGAACCTTGTCCATGGAAGTAAAGAGGGAATGTATGAGAGTATAGTTATACCAACGCTCTTATATGGGTGTGAAGCATGGGTGATGAATGTTGCAACGAGGAGAAGGCTGGAGGCAGTGGAGATGTCATGTCTGAGGTCAATGTGTGGTGTGAATATAATGCAGAGAATTCGGAGTTTGGAAATTAGGAGGAGGTGCGGGATTACCAAAACGATTGTTCAGAGAGCTGAGGAGGGGTTGTTGAGGTGGTTTGGACATGTAGAGAGAATGGAACGAGACAGAGTGACTTCGAGAGTGTATAAATCTGTAGTGGAGGGAAGGCGGGGTAGGGGTCGGCCTAGGAAAGGTTGGAGGGAGGGGGTAAAGGAAGTTTTGTGTGCGAGGGCTTGGACTTCCAGCAAGCATGTGAGCGTATTTGATAGGAGTGAATGGAGGCATATGGTTTTAATACTTGACGTGCTGTTGGAGTGTGAGCAAAGTAACATTTATGAAGGGATTCAGGAAACGGCAGGCCGGACTTGAGTTCTGGAGATGGGAAGTACAGTGCCGGCACTCTGAAGGAGGGGTGTTAATGTTGCAGTTTTATAACTGTAGTGTAAAGCACCCTTCTGGCAAGACAGTGATGGAGTGAATGATGATGAAAGTTTTCTTTTCGGGCCACCCTGCCTTGGTGGGAATCGGCCGATGTGTTAATAAAAAAAAAAAAAAAAAAAAAAAAAAAAAAAAGAGAATATTAGACTTTATAGACAAATAGAGAGAGTCAATGAAAGGAAAGGAAATTAAAGTGTATAGTGCTGGAAAGATGTGTAAAATTGGGAGCACCTGTTTTACCCTATTTTAATGGAATTTAATTTTATGAATAAATGCTAACAGGGACAAGCCCATGGCAGTGGGAGGGCTGGGAATGCTGAGCACCAGCAACTATGCCGCTCGCAAGTTTGGTGTTCGGGCTGCCATGCCAGGTTTCATTGGCAAGAAGCTGTGCCCTGATCTTGTCATTGTTCCTCCAAACTTCACAAAGTACAAGCAAGTTAGTAAAGAGATTCATGAAGTTTTCTCCGAGTACGATGCCAACTTTTGCTCCGCCTCTTTGGACGAGGCATACCTGGACATTACCGAGTATATGAACAAAAATGCTTCACGCTATGATGTCGACAGGCTTGAGGGTGATTATACATTTTGATTATCACTATGGTAAACTCTCTATATAATGGACTAATGGGGAGAATTCTCCAAGTGTTTGTTAAATCAGAATTATGTTAAACAATTGCAGAAAAAGTTCTGAAGTACAGCCTCTCCTCACTTAACAATGGAGTTCCATTCCTAATACCATGTCGGTAAACGAATTTGTTGAGGAGCATACTATATTGGTAGTGGGTTTGTGTCAATCATGTTTGATATTGTTTTAATGTCACCTTTACACCATTAATAACCTTTTTAGTATTTTTTTAAATGTATATACAGTAGTGTACTGTACAGTGGTCCCTCGGTTTTTGTGCATCTCCAAACTCGAACATTTATATAAGTGTATTTTCGTAAGTGCTGTTGCAAGTGTATTTTTGTGGGTCTGAAATAGACTAACCTACGTGACATTATTTCTTAAGTAAGTAAATTCGTTTGGTAATGGCACTTGAGCAGCATTCTGGAACGAATTTTCAGCGAAAACCGAGGGACCACTGTATATTGTAATAAACAGAATAGAGGAAATCAGCTCTAATATACATTATTTAGGTATGCACACTGGTCAGAGAACCCATCGTAAGTCTGAGTCATTGGTGAACGAGTACGTTGCCAAGTGAGGAGAGGCTGTATTTTACTGTATACTTTATACAGTACAGTGCACACAGCTTATAGATATAGTGTACTGCAATATATATTGAAATTAAATGAGTTAAAGATACAATTTATGCAGTGGATTTTGTTATATCGAGGTCTAATATAGTGAAGTCCATTACACTATATTGAGGTCAGCTGATTATATCAACGGCCATTATATTGAGGTCAGTTATATCAAGGGCCATTATATTGAGGTCAGTTATATCAAGGGCCATTATATTGAGGTCAGTTATATCAAGGGCCATTATATTGAGGTCAGTTATATCAAGGGCCATTATATTGAGGTCAGTTATATCAAGGGCCATTATATTGAGGGTTTACTTGCACTTTGTGTTTAAAGTTAAAC
>WNWK01024110.1:0-30168 GCA_009830355.1 Cherax destructor | reverse complement strand
TAAAAACGGATACAATTTACACCTGTCAGTAAATCCTGCGGTGATTTACAAACAAGATATTTACACGAAGGAGCGACCAGCCACACCTGCCCTGGTCCAGCCTTATTTTACAACAAGCTTACATCAACCTGTAAATGATTTACACACAACACACACACAGACCACACACACACACAACATACACACACACACACACACACACACACGCACACACACACACACACACACACACACACACACACACAAAAACACACACACACATATATATATATATATATATATATATATATATATATATATATATATATATATATATATATAAATGAGAGAGGCTCTGTCAAGAAATTTTGCTGAAAACAAGAAAATTTTTTGGAGTTAGATAAACAAGGTAAGAAAGCCTAGGGAACGAATGGATTTGTCAGTTAAAAACAGAGTAGGGAGTTAGTAGATGGGAGCTGGAGGTATTGGTTAGATGGCGGGAATATTTTGAGGAATTTTTTAAATGTCGATGAAAAAGGGAGGCGGTAATTTCATATACTGGCCAGGGAGGTACAACATCGTTTAGGAGTGAAGAAGAGCAGGATGTGAGTGTGGGGAGGTGAGTGAGGCATTACGTAGAATGAAAGGGGTAAAGCAGCTGGAATTGACGGGATCATGACAGAAATGTTAAAAGCAGGGGGATATAGTGCTGGAGTGGTTGGTATTTTGTTTAATAAATGTATGAAAGAGGGAAGGTACCTAGGGATTGGCAGAGAGCATGTATAGTTCCTTTATAAAAAGGGGAAGGGGATAAAAGAGAGTGTAAAATTATAGGGAATAAGTTTACTGAGTATACCAGGTAAAGTGTATGGCAGGGTTATTATTGAAAGAATTAGAGGTAAGACAGAGAGTAGGATTGCAGATGAGCAAGGAGGCTTTAGAGTGGGTAGGGGATGTGTAGATCAAGTGTTTACAGTGAAGCATATATGTGAACAGTATTTAGATAAAGGTAGAAGTTTTATTGCATTTATGGATTTAGAAAAGGCATATGATAGAGTGAATAGGGAGTAATGTGGCAAATGTTGCAAGTGTATGGAATAGGTAGTAAGTTACTGAAGGCTGTAAAGAGTTTTTATGAGGATAGTGAGGCTCAGGTTAGGGTGTGTAGGAGAGAGGGAGATTACTTCCCGGTAAAAGTAGGTCTTAGACAGGGATGTGTAATGTCACTATGGTTATTTAATATATTTATAGATGGGGTTGTAAAAGAAGTAAATGTTAGGGTGTTAGGGAGAGGGGTGGGATTAAATTATGGGGAATTAAATGCAAAATGGTATTTGACACAGTTACTTTTTGCTGATGATACTGTGCTTATGGGAGATTCTAAAGAAAAGTTGCAAAGGTTAGTGGACGAGTTTGGGAGAGTGTGTAAGGTAGAAAGTTGAAAGTGAACATAGATAAGAGTAAGGTGATGAGGGTATCAAACGATTTAAATAAAGAAAAATTGGATATCACATTGGAGAGAGGATTATGGAAGAAGTAAATGTTTTCAGATATTTGGGAGTTGACGTGTCAGCGGATGGGTTTATGAAGGATGAGGTTAACCATAGAATTGATGAAGGAAAAAAGGTGAGTGGTGCATTGAGGTATCTGTGGAGACAAAAAACATTCTCCATGGAGGCAAAGAAGGGAATGTACGAAAGTATAGTGGTACCAACACTCTTATATGGGTGTGAAGCATGGGTTGCAAATGCTGCAGCGAGGAGGAGGCTGGAGGCAGTGGAGATGTCCTGTTTAAGGGCAATGTGTGGTGTAAATATTATGCAGAAAATTCGGAACGTGGAAATTAGGAGAAGGTGTGGAGTTACTAAAAGTATTTGTCAGAGGGCTGACGAGGGGTTGTTGAGGTGGTTTGGTCATTTAGAGAGAATGGATGAAAGTAGAATGACTTGGAGAGCGTATAAATCTGTAGGGGAAGGAAGGCAGGGTAGGGGTCGTCCTAGAAAAGGTTGGAGGGAAGGGGTAAAGGAGGTTTTGTGGGCGAGAGGCTTGGACTTCCAGCAAGCATGTGTGAGCGTGTTAGATAGGAGTGAATGGAGACGAATGGTTTTGGGACATGACGATCTGTTGGAGTGTGAGCAGGGTAACATTGTGTGAAGGATTCAGGAAAACCAGTTAATTGATTTAGTTGGACTTGAGTCCTGGAAATGGGAAGTACAATGCCTGCACTTTAAAGGAGGGTCTGAGATAGTGACAGCTGGGAGGGACTTTTCTCAGCTGTCGTATCTGAGCTCCTCTGCAAAGACAGTGATTATGTATGAGTGTGGTGAAAGTGTTGAATGATGATGAAAGTATTTTCTTTTGGGGATTTTCTTTCTTTTGGGTCACCCTGCCTCGGTGGTCACCCTGCCTCGGTGGTCACCCTGCCTCGGTGGTCACCCTGCCTCGGTGGTCACCCTGCCTCGGTGGTCACCCTGCCTCGGTGGTCACCCTGCCTCAGTGGTCACCCTGCCTCGGTGGGAGACGGCCGACTTGTTGAATATATATATATATATATATATATATATATATTATATATATATATATATATATATATATATATATATATATATATATATATATACATACATACAGATGTATATATATGTATACCAGGGCAGCCATGGTAGCAGGCTGCCCTGCTACCATGGCAGCCTGTAACTGCTACGTGGGCAGCTTGTAACTGCTACCAGGACAGCCTGTAACTGTTACCTGGGCAGCCTGTAACTGCTACCAGGGCAGCCTGTAACTGCTACGTGGGCAGCATGTAACTACTACCAGGGCACCCTGTAACTGTTACCAGGGCAGCTTGTAACTGCTACCAGGGCAGCCTGTAACTGTTACCTGGGCAGCCTGTAACTGCTACCAGGACAGCCTGTAACTGTTACAAGGGCAGCCTGTAACTACTACCAGGGCAGCTTGTAACTGCTACCGGGGAAGCCTGTAACTGCTACCAGGGCAGCCTGTAACTGTTACCAGGGCACCCTGTAACTGTTACCAGGGCAGCTTGTAACTGCTACCAGGGCACCCTGTAACTGTTACCAGGGCACCCTGTAACTGTTACCAGGGCAGCTTGTAACTGCTACCAGGGCAGCCTGTAACTGTTACCTGGGCAGCCTGTAACTGTTACCTGGGCAGCCTGTAACTGCTACCAGGGCACCCTGTAACTGTTACCTGGGCAGCCTGTAACTGCTACCAGGGCACCCTGTAACTGTTACCTGGGCAGCCTGTAACTGTTACCAGGGCACCCTGTAACTGTTACCAGGGCAGCTTGTAACTGCTACCAGGGCAGCCTGTAACTGTTACCTGGGCAGCCTGTAACTGTTACCAGGGCACCCTGTAACTGCTACCAGGGCACCCTGTAACTGTTACCAGGGCAGCCTGTAACTGCTACCAGGGCACCCTGTAACTGTTACCTGGGCAGCCTGTAACTGCTACCAGGGCAGCTTGTAACTGCTACCAGGGCAGCTTGTAACTGCTACCAGGGCCGCCTGTAACTGTTACCAGGGCAGCTTGTAACTGCTACCAGGGCACCCTGTAACTGTTACCAGGGCAGCCTGTAACTGCTACCAGAACAGCCTGTAACTGCTACCAGGACAGCTTGTAACTGCTTCCGGGGAAGCCTGTAACTGTTACCAGGGCAGCCTGTAACTGCTACCAGGACACCCTGTAACTGTTACCAGTGAAGCCTGTAACTTTTAGCAGGGCACCCTGTAATTGCTACCAGGACAGCCTGTAACTGTTACCAGGGCACCCTGTAACTGCTACCAGGGCACCCTGTAACTGCTACCAGGGCACCCTGTAACTGCAACCAGGACAGCCTGTAACTGCTACCAGGGCAGCCTGTAACTGCTACCAGGGCAGCCTGTAACTGCTACCAGGGCACCCTATAACTGCTACCAGGGCAGCCTGTAGACTGGTACCAGGGCAGGTCGACAACAGGTGGGGAAGGCTGCCATGATTAACGAGCAGGACAGAGGCTGATGGCTACACTATGGTAATGTGGACTCGAATCATTTAAATTCTTTCTGTTATGACAAGTTAATCGAGTTTCCCCACAATAATGATACCAGCCAGGAGCAGGTTGTGTGGGATTGATGGGGGATTGATGGGGATTGATGGGGTAGGTTGTGTGGATTGATGGGGATTGATGGGGATTGATGGGGTAGGTTGTGTGGGATTGATGGGGATTGATGGGGATTGATGGGGATTGATGGGGCAGGTTGTGTGGATTGATGGGGATTGATGGGGTAGGTGTGTGATTGATGGGATTGATGGGCAGGTTGTGTGGGATTGATGGGATTGATGGGGTAGGTTGTAGGAGATTGATGGGGATTGATGGGGTAGGTTGTGGATATTGATGGGATTGATGGAGTAGGTTGTGATTGATGGGGTAGGTTGTAGGTGATTGATGGGGATTGATGGGGTAGGTTGTGTGGATTGATGGGGATTGATGGGGTAGGTTGTGTGGATTGATGGGGATTGATGGGGTAGGTGTGGAGATTGATGGGGATTGATGGGGCAGGTTGGGAGATGATGGGATTGATGGGCAGGTGTGTGATTGATGGGCTAGGTGTGGGACTGATGGATTGATGAGAGTAGGTTGTGGGATTGATAGGAGGTTGTAGGATTGATGAGGATTGATGGGTAGGTTGTGTGGATTGATGGGGATTGATGGGGTAGGTTGTGTGGATTGATAGGGATTGATGGGGTAGGTTGTGGAGATTGATGGGATTGATGGGGAGGTTGGAGATTGATGGGGATTGATGGGGTAGGTTGTGGAGATTGATGGAGGATTGATGGGGTAGGTTGTGGAGAGTTGATGGGGATGATAGGGAGGTTGTGTGGATTGATGAGTAGGTGTGTGATGATGGGATTGATGGGGCAGGTGTGTGGATTGATGGGGATTGATGGGCAGGTTGTGTGGGATTGATGGGGATGATGGGGATGATGGGTAGGTTGTGTGACGTTGATGGGGATTGATGGGGTAGGTTGTGGGAGATGATGGGGATTGATGGGGTAGGTTGTAGGAGATTGATGGGGATTGATGGGTAGGTTGTGGAGATTGATGGGGATTGATGGGGCAGGTTGTGTGGATTGATGGGGATTGATAGGGTAGGTTGTGGGAGATTGATGGGGATTGATGGGGTAGGTTGTGTGATTGATGGGGTGGGTTTGTGGGAGATTGATGGGGATTGATGGGGTAGGTGTGTGGATTGATGGGGATTGATGGGGTAGGTTGTGGAGATTGATGGGGATTGATGGGGTAGGTTGTGGGAGATTGATGGGGATTGATGGGGTAGGTTGTGGGAGATTGATGGGGTAGGTTGTGGAGATTGATGGGGATTGATGGGGCAGGTTGTGTGGGATTGATGGAGGATTGATGGGTAGGTTGTGGGAGATTGATGGGGGATTGATGGGGTAGGTTGTGTGGGATTGATGGGGTAGGTTGTGGGAGATTGATGGGGGATTGATGGGGTAGGTTGTGTGGGATTGATGGGGTAGGTTGTGGGAGATTGATGGGGTAGGTTGTGTGGGATTGATGGGGTAGGTTGTGGAGATTGATGGGGTATTTATGGGGTAGGTTGTGGGAGATTGATGGGGATTGATGGGGTAGGTTGTGTGGATTGATGGATAGGTTGTGGAGATTGATGGGGTAGGTTGTGTGGGATTGATGGGGTAGGTTGTGGGAGATTGATGGGGTAGGTTGTGTGAGATTGATGGGGTAGGTTGTGGGAGATTGATGGGGGATTGATGGGGTAGGTTGTGTGGGATTGATGGGGTAGGTTGTGGGAGATTGATGGGAGATTGATGGGGTAGGTTGTGTGGATTGATGTGGTAGGTTGTGGTAGATTAATGGGGATTGATGGGGTAGGTTGTGTGGGATTGATGGGGTAGGTTGTGGGAGATTGATGGGGATTGATGGGGTAGGTTGTGGGAGATTGATGGATAGGTTGTGGAGATTGATAGGAGGATTGATGGGGTAGGTTGTGAGGATTGATGGGGATTGATGGGGAGATTGTTGGGATTGATGGGGTAGGTTGTGGGGGATTGATGGGGTAGGTTGTGGGAGATTGATGGGGGATTGATGGGGTAGGTTGTGGGAGATTGATGGGAGGATTGATGGGGTAGGTTGTGAGGGATTGATGGGGATTGATGGATTAGGTTGTGGGGGATTGATGGGGTAGGTTGTGGGAGATTGATGGGAGGATTGATGGGGTAGGTTGTATGGGATTGATGAGGTAGGTTGTGGGAGATTGATGGGGTAGAGTGTGGGGGATTGAGGGGGATTGTGGGGATTGATGGGGAAGGTTATGTGGTATTGATGGTGAGGTAGACATTATTTTTAATAATAATAATAATAATAATAATAATAATAATAATAATAATAATAATAATAATAATAATAATAATAATAATATATATTTAAAGGGAAGCTCAAAACCCGCATGGGTCATTCATCTCAAATATTGGAGAGGGGAGAAAGCTCTAAACCAGTAAAAGAGGGGGTCATACAGCACCTGGGCCAGCATCAAGGTGCCCTGGGCCAGCATCAAGGTGTCCTGGACCAGCATCAAGGTGCCCTAGGCCAGCATCAAAGTGCCCTGGGTCAACATCAAGGTGCCCTGGGCCAGCATCAAGGTGTCCTGGACCAGCATCAAGGTGCCCTGGGCCAACATCAAGGTACCCTGGGCCCAGCATCAAGGTGCCCTGTGCAAAAATCAAGGTACCCTGGGGCAGCGTCAAGGTGCCATGGGCCAGCATCAAGGTACCCTGGGCAGCATCAAGGTGTCCTGAACCAGCATCAAGGTACCCTGGACCAGCATCAAGGTGTCTTGGACCAGCACCAGGGTACCCTGGGCAGCATCAAGGTGCCCTGGACCAGCATCAAGGTGCCCTGGACCACCATCAAGGTGTCCTGAACCAGCATCAAGGTACCCAGGGCCAGCATCCACGTGTCTTGGACCAGCACCAAGGTACCCTGGACAAGCATCAAGGTGTCCTGGACGAGCATCAAGGTACCCTGGACCAGCATCAAGGTGCCATGGGCCAGCATCAAAGTGTCTTGGACCAGCACCTAGGTGCCCTGGGCCAGCATCAAGGTGTCCTGGACGAGCATCAAGGTACCCTGGACCAGCATCAAGGTGCTCTGGGCCAGCATTAAGGTGTCCTGAACCAGCATCAAGATACCCTGGAGCAGCATCAAGGTGCCCTGGGCCAGCATTAAGGTGTACTGAACCAGCATCAAGTATCCTGGACCAGCATCAAGGTACCCTGGACCAGCATCAAGGTGCTCTGGGCCAGCATTAAGGTGTCCTGGTCCAGCATCAAGGTACCCTGGAGCAGCATCAAGGTGCCCTGGGCCAGCATTAAGGTGTCCTGGACCAGAATCAAGGTGCCCTGGGCCAGCATTAAGGTGTCCTGAACCAGCATCAAGTACCCTGGACCAGCATCAAGGTACCCTGGACCAGCATCAAGGATCCCTGGGCCAGCATTAAGGTGTCCTGAACCAGCATCAAGTACCCTGGACCAGCATCAAGGTACCCTGGACCAGCATCAAGGTGTCCTGAACCAGCATCAAGTACCCTGGACCAGCATCAAGGTACCCTGGACCAGCATCAAGGTGTCCTGAACCAGCATCAAGTACCCTGGACCAGCATCAAGGTACCCTGAACCAGCATCAAGGTACCCTGGACCAGCATCAAGGTGTCCTGAACCAGCATCAAGTACCCTGGACCAGCATCAAGGTACCCTGGACCAGCATCAAGGTACCCTGGACCAGCATCAAGGTGCCCTGGGCCAGCATTAAGGTGTCCTGAACCAGCATCAAGGTACCCTGGAGCAGCATCAAGGCATCTGAGATGACAAGATGAGATGCAGCATCTCAATCTATCCCAAAAATTTATTCGGGTCCTAAATGAGACGAAAGACGTAGCGGGTCTGTGACAATACATCAACATGTCAGTGAGAGTCAGGTCCTGTCAGGTCCAGTCCAGGTCCAGTCAGGTGCTGTCAGGTCCAGTCAAGTACAGGCAGGTTCATTCAGGGTCCAGTCAGGTCCAGTCAAGTACAGGCAGGTTCATTCAGGGTCCAGTCAGGTCCAGTCAAGTACAGGCAGGTTCATTCAGGGTCCAGTCAGGTCCTGTCAAGTACAGGCAGGTTCATTCAGAGTCCAGTCAGGTCCTGTCAGGTCCAGTCCAGGTCCAGTCAAGTACAGGCAGGTTCTTTCAGGGTCCAGTCACGTCCAGTCAAGTACAGGCAGGTTCATTCAGGGTCCAATCAGGTCCTGTCAGGTCCAGTCCAGGTCCAGTCAAGTACAGGCAGGTTCATTCAGGGTCCAATCAGGTCCTGTCAGGTCCAGTCCAGGTCCAGTCAAGTACAGGCAGGTTCATTCAGGGTCCAGTCAGGTCCAGTCAAGTACAGGCAGGTTCATTCAGGGTCCAGTCAGGTCCAGTCAAGTACAGGCAGGTTCATTCAGGGTCCAGTCAGGTCCAGTCCAGCGGCCTCTGATAGGCTAAGCTGATGACAGTCATCTTCCCCCTCCTCCTCCCCTTCCCCCTCCACCTCCCCCTTCCCCCTCCTCCTCCCCTTCCTCCTCCTCCTCCCCCTTCCCCTCCTCCTCCCCTTCCAAGCTTCCCCACAGCTCTAACTTCTGATGATGGCAGTGTAGAGTGCTCTTCTTCCTCATCCTCTTCCTTCTACTACTCCTCCTTCTCTTCTTCCTCTTCCTTCTACTACTCCTCCTCCTCTTCTTCCACTTCTTCTTCCTCCTCTTCCTCTTCTTCCTCTTCTTCCTCCTCTTCTTCCTCCTCTTCTTCCTCTTATTCTTCCTCCTCTTCTTCCTCTTCTTCCTCCTCTTCTTCCTCTTCTTCTTCCTCCTCTTCTTCCTCTTCCTCCTCTTCTTCCTCCTCTTCTTCCTCTTCCTCCTCCGGCAGCTGTTTATAAACTAACTCGTATATATTAATGATAATAATAATAATAATATTAATAATAATAATAATAATAATAATAATAAGAATAATAAGAATAATAATAATAATAATAATAATAATATTAATAATAATAATATTAATAATAATAATAATAATAATAATAATAATAATAATAATAATAATAATAATAATAATAATAATAATAATAATAATAATAGTAATTATCATAATTATCCACTTTTAAAATCTCAGGTATTTAAAAACGGGGGGATTTTTTAATATTTATTCTATAGTTATTTGTTTTTCCATCAGGTTTAATTGGTTTAAAATAAAAAAAATTTTTTTTGGGGGGGTTTAAATGTTTTCGTGTTAATGTCGGGGGTTTAATTTTGATGTAATTATTATTATTATTAATATTATATTATTATTATTATTATTATATTATTATTATTATTATTATTATTATTATTATTATTACGTTACAATGGTGAGAGGAAAAAGAGGGAAAGGAGGGAATATAAGGAAGGAAGGGACAGGAGGGTGATGAGGAAAGGGTTGAGTAGGAGGAAGGAGTGAGGGAGGGTGAGGAAATTGAAGGGTTATGGGGAGGATTGAAGGAAGGGGAAGGGTTGAAAGGAAGAGGGTGATAGGAGAGGGTTGAAAGGAAGGGTGATAGAGAGGGGTTGAGGGGAAGGGGTAAGGGGAGGGGTTGAAGGAAAGTGATAAAGAGGGGTTGAGGGAAGGGGTGAGGGAGGGTGATAGGGAGGGATGAATGGAAGGGTGATAGGGAGGGTTGAAAGGAAGGGGTGATAGGGAGGGGTAGAGGGAAGGGGTGATGGGGAGGGTTGAAGGAAGGTGATAAAGGGGTTGAGGGAAGGGGTGAGGGAGGGGTGATAGGGAGTAGGGTTGAATGGAAGGGGTGATAGGGAGGGGTTGAAAGGAAGGGGTGATAGGGAGGGTTGAGGGAAGGGTGAGGGGTTATGGAGAAGGGTGAGGAGGTTGAGGGAAGGGGTGAGGGTTAAGGGAAGGAGTGAGGGAAGGGGTGATAGGGAGGGGTTGAGGAAGGGTGAGGGTGAGGGGTTGAAAGGAAGGTGATAGGGAGGGGTTGAGAGGAAGGGGTGAGGGGGAGGGGGTTGAAAGGAAGGTGATAGGGAGGGTTGAGGAAGGGTGATAGGGAGGGTTGAGGAAGGGGTGATAGGGAGGGTTGAGGAAGGGATGATAGGAAGGGGTTGAGGGAAGGGGTGATAGGGAGGGTTGAGGAAGGGTGATAGGGAGGGGTTGGGGAAGGGGTGATAGGGAGGGTTGAGGAAGGGGTGATAGGGAGGGGTTGAGGGGAAGAGGTGATAGGGAGGGGTTGAGGTGAAGGGTGATAGGGAGGGTTGAGGGAAGGGGTGATAGGAAGTGAGTTGAAATTAAGGTGATAGGGAGGGTTGAGGAAGGGGTGATGGGGAGGGTTGATAGGGAGGGTTGAAAAGGAAGGTGATAGGGAGGGTTGAAAGGAAGGAGGTGATAGGGAGGGGTTGAGGGAAGGGGTGACAGGGAGGGTTGAAAGGAAGGGTGATAGGGAGGGTTGAGGGAAGGAGTGAGGAGGGGTTGAGGGAAGGAGTGAGGGAGGGGTTGAGGGAAGAGTGAGGGGAGGGTTGAGGGGAAGGAGTGAGGGGAGGGTTGAAAGAAGGGGTGATAGGTAGGGGTTGAGGAAGGGTGAGGAGAGGGATTTGAAAGGAAGGGGTGATAGGGAGGGGTTGAGGAAGGGTGAGGAGGTTGGTTGAAAGGAATGATGTGATAGGGAGGGTTGGGGGAAGGGGTTGAAAGGAAAGGGTGATAGGGAGGGGTTGAGGGAAGGGTGAGGAGAGGGGTTGAAAAGAAGGGTGTGATAGATAGGGAGGTTGAGGGGAAGGGGTGAGGGGGAGAGGGATTGAAAGGAAGGGGGAGATAGATAGGGGGGTTGAGGGGAATGGGTGGTATAAGTATGCAGAATAATCTTGAACAAAATTGGTCCCTCGCATCATCAACCACTATTGGTGGTAGTTGTGGTGGTGGTGGTAGTGGTGGTAGTTGTGGTGGTGGTATCTGTGATGGTGGTAGTGGTGGTGATAGTGGTGGTGACTGTGATGGTGGTAGCAGTTGTGGTGGTAGTTATGGTGGTGGTGGTATCTGTGATAGTGAAAATGGTGGTAGTTGTGGTGGTGGTTATGGTAACTGTGATGGTGGTAGTGATGGTAGTTGTTTTGGTAGTTGTGGTGGTGGTGATGGTAATTGTGATGGTGGTAGTGGTGGTAGTTGTGGTGGTGATGGTAATTGTGATGGTGGTAGTGGTGGTAGTTGTGGTGGTGATGGTAATTGTGATGGTCGTAGTGGTGGTAGTTGTGGTGGTATCTGTGATGGTGGTAGTTGTGATGGCTGTGATGGTATCTGTGATGGTGGTAGTGGTGGTGGTATCTGTGATGGTGGTAGTGGTGGTGGTATCTGTGATGGTGGTAGTGGTGGTGGTATCTGTGATGGTGGTAGTGGTGGTGGTATCTGTGATGGTGGTAGTGGTGGTGGTATCTGTGATGGTGGTAGTGGTGGTGGTATCTGTGATGGTGGTAGTGGTGGTGGTGGTATCTGTGATGGTGGTAGTGGTGGTGGTATCTATATTTAGGTGTATATATACACTTCTTAAAGTATATATATACACCTTAAATATACTTAAAACACTTAACTTAGCATTATTTTTCTGTGTTAATGCCAACAGCGCAGAATTATGTACAATTCTGTAGATTTGTAGATTTTAGTAGTGGAGTTTAGGGCAGATTTTCAGAATTTTGTTATTGTATCGAGAGGTATGTGTATTTGAGGGACGTTTCGGCAGTAGTGGGCAAAACGTGCCTCGGAGATGCCCAGGTGTGGCATCTTTGTCTTGTTAGTTATGCTGCCCTTTTTCTGGTCTCTTGGGCATTAATATTTCTCAGTATTGTCTCTCTTAGTAGATTTAATTCTGCGGTTTTTTTTTTTGGTTTCGTTGTCTCTCTCTTTCTCTCTCTCTCACACACTATCTCACACACACACACTATCTTACACACACACACACACTATCACACACACACACACTATCTTACACACACACACACACACTATCTCACACACTATCTCACACACACACACACACTATCTTAAACACACACACACTATCTTACAAACACACACACTATCTCACACACACACTATCTCACACACACACTATCTCACACACACACACACTATCTCACACACACTATCTCACACACACACTATCTCACACACACACTATCTCACACACACACACACGCTATCTCACACACACACTATCTCACACACACACACACTATCTCACACACACACACACTATCTCACACACACACTATCTCACACACACACACACTATCTCACACACACACACTATCTCACACACACACACTATCTTACACACACACATACACACACACTATCTCACACACACACTATCTCACACACACACACACACACACACTATCTCACACACACACTATCTCACACACACACACACTATCTCACACACACACACTATCTCACACACAGGCAACAACGGGTCATGGTGCGTGGTGAGGTATCACAGTGGGCGCCTGTGACGAGCGGTGTACCGCAGGGGTCAGTCCTAGGACCAGTGTTATTCCTGGTATATGTAAATGACATAACGGACGGAATAGACTCAGAAGTGTCTCTATTCGCGGATGATGTGAAAATAATGAGGAGAATCACATCGGAAGAGGACCAGGCAGGGCTGCAAACAGACCTGGACAAGCTTGACATCTGGTCTAGCAATTGGCTTCTCGAATTCAATCCCTCTAAATGCAAAGTCATGAGGATCGGAGAAGGGCAAAGGAGACCGCTGACAGAGTACAAGCTAAGCGGACAAAGGCTACAAACCTCGGCAAAGGAGAAAGACCTTGGAGTGAGTATAACGCCAAGCACGTCTCCGGAGGCACACATTAACCAGATAACTGCGGCAGCATATGGGCGACTGGCAAACCTAAGATTAGCGTTCCGTTACCTTAACAAGGAATCGTTCAAAACACTGTATACCGTGTACGTCAGGCCCATACTAGAATATGCAGCACAAGTCTGGAACCCACACCTGGTCAAGCACGTAAAGAAACTAGAGAAAGTGCAAAGGTTTGCGACAAGGTTAGTTCCACAACTCAGGGGTCTGTCTTATGAAGAAAGATTGAGGGAAATAGGACTAACAACACTGGAGGAAAGAAGGGTCAGAGGAGACATGATAACGACATACAAAATACTGCGGGGAATTGACAAGGTAGACAGTGACAGGATGTTCCAGAGAGGGAACACAGAAACAAGGGGACACAACTGGAAGCTGAAGACTCAGATGAGTCAAAGGGATGTCAGGAAGCATTTCTTCAGCCACAGAGTAGTCAGGAAGTGGAATGGACTAGAGAAAGATATAGTGGAGGCAGGAACCATACATAGTTTTAAGACAAGGTATGATAAAGCTCATGGAGCAGGGAGAGCAGAGACCCAGTAGCAGACAGCGAAGAGGCGGGGCCAGGAGAATGAGTCTCGACCCCTGCAACCACAATTAGGTGAGGTGAGTACACACATACACTATCTCACACACACATATTATCTCACACACACACTATCACACACACACATACTATCTCACACACACACATACTATCTCACACACACTATCTCACACACACACTATCTCACACACACACTATCTCACACACACATTATCTCACACACACTATCTCACACACACACACACACACACACACACACACACTATCACACACTATCTCACACACACATACTATCTCACACACACACACACACACACTATCTCACACACACACTATCTCACACACACACTATCTCACACACACACACTATCACACACACACACACACTATCTCACACACACACTATCTCACACACACACTATCACACACACACCTATCTCACACACACTATCCACACACACACACTATCTCACACACACACACTATCTCACACACACACTATCACACACACACACATATCTCACACACACACTATCTCACACACACACACTATCACACACACACACACTATCTCACACACACCACTATCTCACACACACATATCTCACACACACACACATACTATCTCACACACACACACACATACTATCTCACACACACACTATCTCACACACACACTGTCTCACACACACATACTATCTCACACACACACTATCTCACACACACACTATCTCACACACACACACACTATCTCACACACACACACTATCTCACACACACACACTATCTCACACACACACTATCTCACACACACACACACTATCTCACACACACACAATATCTCACTCACACACACTATCTCACACACACACACTATCACACACACACACTATCTCACACACACACACACTATCTCACACACACACTATCTCACACACACACACTATCACACCCACTATCTCACACACACACATACTATCTCACACACACACATACTATCTCACACACACATACTATCTCACACATACACACTATATCACACACACACTATCTCACACACACACACTATCTCACACACACACACTATCTCACACACACATACTATCTCACACACACACACACTATCTCACACACACACACTATCTCACACACACACACACTATCTCACACACACACACTATCTCAAACACACACACACTATCACACACACACACTATCTCACACACACACACACATACACAACACACACAACACACAACACACACACACACACACACACACACACACTATCTCACACACACACACTATCTCACACACACACACAACACACACACACACACACACACACACACACACATGCAGCACCAGTCTGGAACCCACACCTGGTCAAACACGTAAAGAAACTAGAGAAAGTGCAAAAGTTTGGGACAAGGTTAGTTCCACAACTCAGGGGTCTGTCTTATGAAGAAAGGTTGAGGGAAATAGGACTAACAACACTGGAGGAAAGAAGGGTCAGAGGAGACATGATAACGACATACAAAATACTGCGGGGAATCGACAAGGTAGACAGTGACAGGATGTTCCAGAGAGGGAACACAGAAACAAGGGGACACAACTGGAAGCTGAAGACTCAGATGAGTCAAAGGGATGTCAGGAAGCATTTCTTCAGCCACAGAGTAGTCAGGAAGTGGAATAGTCTAGAGAAAGATATAGTGGAGGCAGGAACCATACATAGTTTCAAGACGAGGTATGATAAAGCTCATGGAGCAGGGAGAGCAGAGACCCAGTAGCAGACAGCGAAGAGGCGGGGCCAGGAGCTGAGTCTCGACCCCTGCAACCACAATTAGGTGAGTACAATTAGGTGAGTACAATCTCCTCACTTCAAGTTCCGCCTATATAATTAATAACTGCTTCTCCTCCTCATTTTGGCGGTGTCAGTTTTTTTATCATTAACTGCTAAGAATAAAGTGCTCATCACTCTGTCCTGTAAGAGGATCCAAGAGTCCTAAAGAGGATCCAAGAGTCTTAAAGAGGATCCAAGAGTCTTAAAGAGGATCCAAGAGTCTTAAAGAGGATCCAAGAGTCTTAAAGAGGATCCAAGTCCTAAAGAGGATCCAAGAGTCTTAAAGAGGATGCAAGAGTCTTAAAGAGGATCCAAGAGTCCTAAAGAAGATCCAAGAGTTTTACCGAGGGTCCAATAGTTTTAAAGAGGATAAAAGAATCCCAAAGAGGATTCAAGACTCCTAAACAGGATTCAAGAGTCCTTAATAGGATCCAAGAGTCATAAAGAGGATCCAAGAGTCCTAAGGAGATCATAGAACCCTAAAAAGGGATAGTTCTCCAACGGGTCAGCTCACTGACAGTGACGAGATGTGTAGGATCTTTAACACTTACTTCCTCTCAGTTTTTACACAGGATAGAAATAATAAACTATGCAGAGCAGGTGGAAAATAAGCTATGCACGATTAAGGTCACTAGTGACATGGTCCTCAGACAAATAAATTCAAACCTAATAAATCCCTGGGCCCTGATGACCTGTTTGTAAGGGTTTTAAGGGAATGTGAACAGGAACTTAGCAAACCTTTGGTTAGTCTTTTCGACATATCTCTACAAACTGGCATGGTGCCAGACAAGTGGAAAATAGCAAATGTGATACCTGTCAACAAAGCAGGTGACAGGTCCTTAGCCTCTAACTACCGACCAATAAGCCTAACCTCCACAGTGAGAAAATTGATGGAATTTATAATTACCGAGGCTATTTGTAGCCGTCTTGAAATACATAACTTGATTAATAAACCTCAGCAGGGTTTTACAAAGGGCGTTCCTGCCTTACGAATTTACTAACTTTTTTCACTAAGGTGTTTAAGGAGGTAGATCATGGTAATGAATATGATATTGTGTATATGGACTTCAGTAAGGCTTCTGGCAGAGTCCCACATCAGAGACTGTTGACGAAAGTCGAGGCACACGGAATAGGAGGAGAATTTTTTCCGGGATAGAGACGTAGTTGACAGATACCTGGAGAGTATACCTGGAGAGTATACCTGGAGAGTATACCTGGAGAGTATACCTGGAGAGAGTTCCAGGGGTCAACGCCCCTGCGGCCAGGTCTGTGACCAGGCCTCATGATAGGCAGCAGAGTTTGTATAAATGGGGAGAAATAAGAGTGGGGAAGCGTCACGAGTGTTGTTCCACAGGGGTCAGTGTTGGGCCCCTTGGTCTTCCACAAGGGTCAGTGTTGGGCCCCTTGTTCTTCCACAAGGGTCAGTGTTGGGCCCCTTGTTGTTTCACAGCGGCAAACATTGGGCCTTTTGTTGTTCCACAGAGGTCAGTGTTGGGCCCCTTGTTGTTTCACAGGGGTCGGTGTTGGGCCCCTTGTTCACAATTTACATAAACGATATAGATGAAGGTATAAATAGCGACATAAGTAAGTTTGGTGATGACGCCAAAATAGGCCGTCCAATTCATTCAAATGAGGACATTAGAGCACTCCAGGAAGATCTGAATAGACTGATGCAGTGGTCGGAGAAGTGGCAGATGCAGTTTAATATAGATAAATGAGTTTTAAGTGGTAAATAACCATGACACTTATAAACTAAATAATGTAGATCTTAATACTACTGATTGCGAAAAGGATTTAGGAGTTCTGGTTAGGAGTAATCTAAAACCAAGACAGCAGTGCATAAGTGTTCGCAATAAAGCGAACAGAATCCTTGGCTTCATATCAAGAAGCATAAATAATAGGAGTCCTCAGGTAGTTCTTCAACTCTATATATCCTTGGTTAGGCCTCATCTAGATTATGCTGCACAGTTTTGGTCACCGTATTACAGAATGGATATAAATGCTCTGGAAAACGTACAAAGGAGGATGACAAAGTTGATCCCATGTATCACAAATCTTCCCTATGAGGATAGACTGAGGGCCCTGTCTATTCTACGAGGATAGACTGAGGGCCCTGTCTATTCTACGAGGATAGACTGGGGGCCCTGTCTATTCTACGAGGATAGACTGAGGGCCCTGTCTATTCTACGAGGAAAGACTGAGGGCCCTGAATCTGCAATCTCTAGAAAGGCGTAGAATTAGGGGGGATATGATTGAGGTGTATAAATGGAAAACAGGAATAAATAAAGGTGATGTAAATAGCGTGCTAAAAATATCTAGTATTGACAGGACTCGCAGCAATCCCTTTAAGTTGGATAAATTCAGATTCAGGAAGGATATAGGAAAGCATTGGTTTGGTAATAGAGTTGTGGATGAGTGGAACAAACTCCCGAGTACAGTTATAGAGGCTAAAACGTTGTGTAGTTTTAAAAATAGGCTAGATAAATATATGAGTGGGTGTGAGTTGGACCTGACTAACATGGTCTAGTTGATGACTTGGACCTGCCTAGCATGGACCAATAGGTGACTTGGACCTGCCTAGCATGGACCAGTAGGTGACTTGGACCTGCCTAGCATGGACCAGTAGGTGACTTGGAACTGCCTAACCTGGACCAGTAGGTGACTTGGACCTGCCTAACCTGGACCAGTAGGCCTCATGCAGTACTCCTTCCTTCTTATAGACTTACGTACATGTGCACTACGTACGCGTACATGCATACATGAGGATGAATGTTCTCTCAGGTGTACACATGTGCATATTTGAAGCTGCATATTACATGAAGTGTACACATGTGCATGTTTGAGGCTGCATATTGCATGTGTACATTTAAGACTGCATATTACATGATGTGTACACACAGAGACGTACATGCTTCATCACCCAGAAGTTATTTATTCACTCCCTATTATTATTATTACTATAATAATAATAATAATAATAATAATAATAATAATAATAATAATAATAATAATAATAATAATTAATAATAATAATAAATAATAATAATAATAATAATTAATAATAATAATAATAATTAATAATAATAATTATTAATAATAATAATTAATAATAACAATAATTAATAATAACAATAACAATAATTAATAATAATAATAATAATAATAATAATAATAATTAATAATTATTATTATCATCATCATTATGTCGTGTTCACACAGAAATTAAAAGTGTACTCACCTATTTGTAATTGCAGGGGTCGATTCATAGCTCCTAACCCCGCCTGTTCACTGGTCGCTACTGGGTCACTCTCCCTGCGCCATGAGTTTTATCATACCTCTTCTTAAAGCTATGTATGGAACCTGCCTCCACTATATCGCTTCCTTTTTCGCTTTCCTTCGCCACTCTGTGACTGATGCTCTAACATCCTGTGATTCATCTGAGTCTTCAACTTTAAACTGTGTCCCCTTGTTGCTGTGTCCCCTTGTTGCTGTGTCCCCTTGTTGCTGTGTCCCCTTGTTGCTGTGTCCCCTTGTTGCTGTGTCCCCTTGTTGCTGTGTCCCCTTGTTGCTGTGTCCCCTTGTTGCTGTGTCCCCTTGTTGCTGTGTCCCCTTGTTGCTGTGTCCCCTTGTTGCTGTGCCCTTGTTGCTGTGTCCCCTTGTTGCTGTGTCCCCTTGTTACTGTGTCCCCTTGTTGCTGTGCCCCTTGTTGCTGTGTCCCCTTGTTGCTGTGTCCCCTTGTTGCTGTGTCCCCTTGTTGCTGTGTCCCCTTGTTGCTGTGTCCCCTTGTTGCTGTGTCCCTTGTTGCTGTGTCCCCTGTTGCTGTGTCCCCTTGTTGTTGTGTCCCCTTGTTGCTGTGTCCCCTTGTTGCTGTGTCCCTTGCCTGCCCTTGTGCTGAAGTACATGTTCTTACATCCCTTGTTGCTGTGTCCCTGAGCTGTGCAACTTTGCTGTGTCCCCTTGTTGCTGTGTCCCCTTGTTGCTGTGTCCCCTTGTTGCTGTGTCCCCTTGTTGCTGTGTCCCCTTGTTGCTGTGTCCCCTTGTTGCTGTGTCCCCTTGTTGCTGTGTCCCCTTGTTGCTGTGTCCCCTTGTTGCTGTGTCCCCTTGTTGCTGTGTCCCCTTGTTGCTGTGCCCCTTGTTGCTGTGTCCCCTTGTTGCTGTGTCCCCTTGTTGCTGTGTCCCCTTGTTGCTGTGTACCCTTGTTGCTGTGTCCCCTTGTTGCTGTGTCCCCTTGTTGCTGTGTCCCCTTGTTGCTGTGTCCCCTTGTTGCTGTGTCCCCTTGTTGCTGTGTCCCCTTGTTGCTGTGTCCCCTTGTTGCTGTGTCCCCTTGTTGCTGTGTCCCCTTGTTGCTGTGTCCCCTTGTTGCTGTGTCCCCTTGTTGCTGTGTCCCCTTGTTGCTTGTTGTGTCCTTTTGTTGTTGTGTCCCCTTGTTGCTGTGTCCCCTTGTTGCTGTGTCCCCTTGTTGCTGTGTTCCCTTGTTCTGTGTCCCTTGTTGCTGTGTCCCCTTGTTGCTGTGTCCCCTTGTTGCTGTGTCCCCTTGTTGCTGTGTCCCCTTGTTGCTGTGTCCCCTTGTTGGTGTGTCCCCTTGTTGGTGTGTCCCCTTGTTGTTGTGACCCTTGTTGCTGTGTCCCCTTGTTGCTGTGTCCCCTTGTTGTTGTGTCCCCTTGTTGCTGTGTCCCCTTGTTGCTGTGTCCCCTTGTTGCTGTGTCTCCTTGTTGTTGTGTCCCCTTGTTGCTGTGTCCCCTTGTTGTTGTGTCCCCTTGTTGCTGTGACCCCTTGTTGCTGTGTCCCCTTGTTGCTGTGTCCCCTTGTTGCTGTGTCCCCTTGTTGCTGTGACCCCTTGTTGCTGTGGCCCTTGTTGCTGTGTCCCCTTGTTGCTGTGTCCCCTTGTTGCTGTGTCCCCTTGTTGCTGTGTCCCCTTGTTGCTGTGTCTCCTTTTGCTGTGTCCCCTTGTTGCTGTGTCCCTTGTTGTTGTGTCCCCTTGTTGCTGTGTCCCCTTGTTGCTGTGTCCCTTGTTGCTGTGTCCCCTTGTTGTTGTGTCTCATTTGTTGTTGTGTCCCCTTGTTGCTGTGTCCCCTTGTTGCTGTTTCCCCTTGTTGCTGTGTCCCCTTGTTGCTGTGTCCCTTGTTGCTGTGTCTCCTTGTTGTTGTGTCCCCTGTTGCTGTGTTCCTTGTTGCTGTGTCCCCTTGTTCCTGTGTCCCCTTGTTGTTGTGTCCCCGTTATGTCCTGTGGTGTCCCCTTGTTGCTGTGTCCCCTTGTTGCTGTGTCCCCTTGTTGCTGTGTCCCCTTGTTGCTGTGTCCCCTTGTTGTTGTGTCCCCTTGTTGCTGTGTCCCCTTGTTGCTGTGACCTTGTTGCTGTGTCCCTTGTTGCTGTGTCCCCTTGTTGTTGTGTCCCCTTGTTGCTGTGTCCCCTTGTTGCTTGTCCCCTTGTTGCTGGTCCCCTTGTTGTTGTGTCCCCTTGTTGCTGTGTCCCCTTGTTGTTGTGTCCCCTTGTTGCTGTGTCTCCTTGTTGTTGTCCCCTGTTGCTGGTCCCTGTTGCTGGTCCTTGTTGCTGTGACCCCTTGTTACTGTGTCCCCTTGTTGTTGTGTCCCCTTGTTGCTGTGTCCCCTTGTTGCTGTGTCCCCTTGTTGCTGTGTCCCTTGTTGCTGTCCCCTGTTGCTGTGTCCCCTTGTTGCTATGTCCTGCTGTGTCCCCTTGTTGCTGTGTCCCCTTGTTGCTGTGTCCCCTTGTTGTTGTGTCCCCTTGTTGCTGTGTCCTTGTTGTTGTGTCCCCTTGTTGCTGTGTCTCCTGTTGTTGTGTCCCCTTTTTGCTGTGTCCCTTGTTGCTGTGTCCCCTTGCTGCTGTGACCTTGTTGCTGTGTCCTGTGTGTGTCCCTTGTGCTGTGTCCCCTGTGCTGTGTCCCTTGTTGCTGTGTCCCCTTGTTGCTGTGTCTCCTTGTTGTTTGACCCTTTATGCTGTGTCCCCTTTTTGCTGTGTCCCCTTGTTGCTGTGTCTCTGTTGTTGTGACCCTTGTTGCTGTGTCCCTTGTTGCTGTGTCTCCTGTTGCTGTGTACATTACAGCTTCACCCACCTAGCTTGTTTGCTGCTTCTCCAAGATTTGATCAGCTTGAAGCTTCACAGCAGTTGGTCGGGTGCTGAGTAAAGCTCTCAGGTGAGGTCATGATGGTCGTGTTTTCTTTCTCAGGAAAATAATGGTATGATTTAACTTAACGTAGATGTCTTGTGAGAGGGTGGTTGGATTAGAATGAAGGGATCTTAGGAAGGTCTGCTTAACTCTCTCTCTCTCTCTCTCTCTCTCTCTCTCTCTCTCTCTCTCTCTCTCTCTCTCTCTCTCTCTCTCTCTCTCTCTCTCTCTCTCTCTCTCTCTCTCTCTCTCTCTCTCTCTCTCTCTCTCTCTCACACACACATACCATACATAGCTTTAAGAAGAGGTATGATGAAGCTCATTTAGCAGGGAAAGAGTGGACCTAGTAGAGACCAGTAAAGAGGCGGGCCCAAGCGCTGTGACTTGACCCCTGCAACCACAACTAGGTGAGCACACACACACAACAGCCTACCCTCCAGGTAGACACACACACACACATAGCCTGGCCCCGAGTCACAGATAGTTGTGGCTCGGGGCCAGGAGCTGTGACTCGACCCCTGCAACCACAACCAAGTGAGTACACACACACACCTTCCAGTCTTACGCTAATTTCATTCAGTAAGAGAAATCAACTTCTGGCTCTCAGAGTCAACTTGAAAAAACCTTTGACTTCAGAGGGTAAAAAACGAGGGGAGAATCAGGGTAAACACATATACACACGAGCAAGACACACGGGACTCCATCCCAAAGACTGGGACGTCCTCAGGGACGCCAGGGACCTTACAAACACCTGGAAAAACACAGCTAGTTTCCAAACAGGAGTCTGGTGTGTGGAGCCTTCGTCAGGGTGACGGGGGAGGGGAGTGATGGAGAGAGGGGTGGGTTGAGAAGGTGGGTTGGGGAGAAGGGAGTGTTGATGAGGTGGGGAGAGGAGGAATTGAGGGGGAAAGGAAGAATGGAAGGGAGGGGAGAGTTGATAAGGTGGGGAAGGAGGGGAAGGGTTGAAGAGGTGGGAAAGGAGGAGAAGGGTTGAAGAGGTGGAGAGGGAAGAGATGGACGAATGAGAGAAGGTTGAAGAGGGGAGGGACGTAGCTCCCCCACCCGACATTCTCGCCTCCCCATCACCCTTCAACTTTGCACCCCACCACCACCTATTCTCCCCAACATCCACTAACTGTCTTCCCAGCAAAAACTTCCTCCACCACTTCTCCCCAACACTCCAACAGTCTCCCCACCTCTCCACCAAAACATCATTCTCTTACTCCCATTAACCCCTTTCTCCCCAACACTTTTCTCCCCATCACCCCTTTCTCCCCCTCACCCATTTATCTCCACGAAATTCTCCTCATCACCCCTTTCACCCCAAGATGATGATAATAATAATAATAATAATCATAAATGCAGCCTGACATTATTACTATTGTTATTATTATTGTTATTATTATTATTATTATTATTATTATTATTATAATAATAATAATTATTATTATTATTGTTATTATTATTACTATTATTATTATTATTGTTATTATTATTATTATTATTATTAATAATTATTATTATTATTATTGTTATTACTATTATTATTATAATTATTATTATTACTATTGTTATTATTATTGTTATTATTATTATTATTATTATTATTATTATTATTATTATTATTATTATTATTATTATTATAATAATAATTATTATTATTATTGTTATTAATATTACTATTATTATTATTATTGTTATTATTATTATTATTATTATTAATTATTATTATTGTTATTACTATTATTATTATAATTATTATTATTACTACTATTATTATTATTGTTATTATTAATATTATTATCATTATTATTATTATTATTATTATTACTTTTATCATTATTATAATAAGAAGAAAACGCTAAACCCTGAGGGAGAATGGGAAGTAATCAGGTTTGATCCGAGGAAGAGGAAGACACTTCCATCCCCCTGGATCAAGAGCCTCCCTCAACAACTCAACAACCTATATCAAAATTTTTTTTTTAATCCCATTTAATAATACAACAACACTTTAGTGTTCCAGTAACCATAAGTGTTCCAGCAACCATAAGTGTTCCAGTAACCATAAGTGTTCCAGCAACCATAAGTGTTCCAGTAACCATAAGTGTTCCAGTAACCATAAGTGTTCCAGCAACCATAAGTGTTCCAGTAACCATAAGTGTTCCAGCAACCATAAGTGTTCCAGAACCATAAGTGTTCCAGTAACCATAAGTGTTCCAGAACCATAAGGTTCCAGAACCATAAGTGTTCCAGAACCATAAGTGTTCACACATAAGTGTTCCAGAACCATAATGTCCAGCAACCATAAGTGTTCCAGCAACCATAAGGTTCCAGAACCATAGTGGTTCCAGTAACCATAAGTGTTCAGTAACCATAAGTGTTCCAGCAATCATAAGTGTTCCAGAACCATAAGTGTTCCAGTAACCATAAGTGTTCCAGTAACCATAAGTGTTCCAGTAACCATAGTGTTCCAGCAACCATAAGTGTTCAGTAACCATAAGTGTTCCAGTAACCATAAGTGTTCCAGTAACCATAAGTGTTCCAGTAACTATAAGTGTTCCAGTAATATAAGTGTTCCAGTAACCATAAGTGTTCCAGTAACCATAACTGTTCCAGCCAGCAACCTAAGTGTTCCAGAACCAAGTGTTCCAGCAACCATAAGTGTTCCAGACCCATAAGTTTCCAGAACCATAAGTGTTCCAGCAACCATAAGTGTTCCAGCAACCAAAGTGTTCCAGAACCATAAGTGTTCCAGTAACCATAAGTTTCCAGAACCATAAGTGTTCCAGAACCATAAAGTTCAGAACCATAAGTGTTCCAGAACCATAAGTGTTCCAGCAACCATAAGTGTTCCAGACATAAGTTTCCACAACCATAAGGTTCCAGAACCATAAGGTTCCAGAACCATAGTGTCCAGTAACCATAAGTGTTCCAGAACCATAAGTGTTCCAGAACCATAATGTTCCAGAACCAAGTGTTCCAGTAACCATGTTCCAGTAACCATAAGTGTTCCAGTAACCATAAGTGTTCCAGCAACCATAAGTGTTCCAGTAACCATAAGTGTTCCAGTAACCATAAGTGTTCCAGTAACCATAAGTGTTCCAGTAACTTAGTGTTCCAGTAATTATAGGTTCAAACATAAGTGTTCCAGTAACCAACTGTTCCAGTAACCATTCCAGTAACAAAGAGTTCCAGAACCATAAGTGTTCCAGTAACTATAAGTGTTCGAATTATTCAGTAACCATAAGTGTTCCAGTAACCATAGGCAACCATAAGTGTTCAGTAATCATAGGTTCAGTAACCATGTTCAGTAACCATAAGCAGCAACCATAAGTTTCCAGCAACCATGTCCAGCAACCATAAGGTTCCACAACCATAAGTGTTCCAGTAATTATAAATGTTCCAAACCATAAGTATTCCAGCAACCATAAGTGTTCCAGTAACCATAGGTGTTCCAGCAACCATAATGTTCCAGAATCATAAGTGTTCCAGTAACCATAAGTGTTCCAGTAACATAAGTGTTCCAGTAACCATAAGTGTTCCAGAATATAAGTGTTCCAGCAACCATAAGTGTTCCAGAACCATAAGTGTCCAGCAACCATGTGTTCCAGCATAAGTTTCCACATAAGGTTCCGAACCATGTTCCAGCAACCATAGTCAGAACCAAAGTGTTCCAGTAACTAAGGTTCCAGAACAGGTCAGTAACCAAAGATTCAGAACCATAAGTGTTCAGAAAAAGTGTTCCAGAACCATAAGTGTTCAGCAAGTCCAGAACATAAGTGTTCAGTAACCATAAGGTTCAGAACATAAGTGTTCCAGTAACATAAGTGTTCCAGAACATAAGTGTTCCAGTAACAAAGTGTTCCAGAACCAAATGTTCCAGCTAAGGTTCCAGAACCATAAGGTTCAGTAACCATGTCCAGAACAAAGTGTTCAGTAACATATGTTCCAGTAACCATAGTGTTCCAGTAACCATAAGTTTCCAGTAATATAGTTCCAGAACCAATGTTCAGTAACCATAATGTTCCAGAACCATAAGTGTTCCACAACCAATGTTCAGAACATAGGTTCAGTATATATGTTCAGAACTATTTCAGAACCATAGTGTTCCAGAACCATAGGTTCCAGAACATAAGGTTCAGTAATATAAGTGTTCCAGAACCATAGCCAGAACCAAAGCAACAAAGCAAATAAGTGTTCCAGCAACCATAAGTGTTCCAGTAACATAAATGTTCCAGCAACTATGTTCCAGCAACCATAAGTGTTCCAGTAACCATAGTGTTCCAGCAACCATAATGTTCCAGAATAAGTGTTCCAGAACCATAAGTGTTCCAGTAACCATAGGTTCCAGTAACCATAAGTGTTCCAGAACATAAGGTTCCAGAACCATAGTGTTCAGCATAAGTGTTCCAGCAACCATAAGTGTTCCAGACCATAAGTTTCCAGAACCATAAGGTTCAGAAATAGTCCAGAACCAAAGTGTTCCAGAACCATAAGTGTTCCAGAACCATATGTTCAGACATAAGTGTCCAGAACCATAAGGTTCCAGACCATAAGTGTTCCAGTAAATGTTCCAGAACCATAGTGTTCCAGCAACCATAAGTGTTCCAGAATATGTAAAGTGTTAGAACATAATTTCCAGCAACATAGTGTACACCATAAGGTCAGCCATAGAGTTCCAGTAACCATAAGTGTTCCAGTAAAAAGTGTTCCAGACTGTGTCCAGAACCATAAGTTTCAGTAACCTAAGTGTTCCAGAACCTAAGTGTTCAGAACTAGTGTCCAGTCCTAGGTTAGACTAAGTGTTCAGTAACATAGTGTTAGAACAAAGGTCAAACCATAAGTTTCCAGAACTTAAGGCAGAATTAAAGGCCAGTCCAAATGTTCAGAACAACTGTCCAAACAAAGTGTTCTCGAGTTCGTACATAAGTGTTCCGAACTTGTGTCAATAATTAAAGTGTTCGACTTTTCAGTACAATGTTTATATAGTGTTCCAGTAATCATAGTTCGGAGGAGGTGGAACAAAAATGGAAGAATGTGCCTTCTTAAAGGTTGGAGATCTGTTAATGGAGTGGATTTGAAAGCTTTTGGAGAATCACCTTCCCCAATGCTGTTCGGGCTGTAGGGAAACCTTACAATGAAAGTGGTGTTTTTTGGATTTTAAAAATAGAAGCACGGGCTCCGGGAAAAAAATTTGTTGTTAAAAAGATCAAAAGTGACTCTCAGGCTGGCCCTTTTGGTTTTAAAGGGGAGAAACCCCGAAAGGACTTAAAACTCGGGGTGTTAAGGGAAAGGTTCTTAAAAACCTCTCACCACCCTCCCTCCCCCCGCCCTTTAAAAAACAAACCCCTCAAAAATTATGAAAAATGTTATAAAATTTTTATCGATTTTTATTTTTATTCAATTTTTTTTTTTAAATTAAAAGGGGTTCAAAAAATTTTTAAACTACTTTTGGGAAGTCTTGGAAACCGGTTTAAAATTTTTTTCCCATTTTTCTTATAGGGGAGAAAATTGGTTGTTTAAAAATTTGTTCTCCTTAAGATTTTTTCCCCTTTTTCTGAGGGGATTAAATTTTAAAAGTGGAGGAAAACAATTTACAATTAAGGGATTCAAAAATTATTCAAAACAATTAAATCGGGAAATTTTGAAATGTGTTTGAAAAATTTTTAAAATAAACATTTTTAAAATAAAAATAAAACTATATGGCAAAAATAATCATCAAAGAATAGACAAATATTTAATTGGGTGATAGAAAAAACCCTACTATCGTGGGGTTTGGTTTGGACATTGTTTGAAAGTCCTATTTCCCATCCTAAGGGAATCTTGATAGTTCATTCTCTTTTGTTGGTTTTTTTAAAACGGCTCATTGGATTTTTTTTTCAAATTTTTCCCACCCCGGGTGAAAATTGGGTGATTTTATCATTATTCTCTCGCTTAAGTTTTCTGATTCTATACAAGAGGTTCTGACGTTTTGGTCAGACATTCATTTATATATACCTGTTTCCTGGCTTATGCAGATTACATGGACCTGTTACTAATACCCCGAATCGTGCAATTATTTGTAAGTATAATTTTTGTAAGTTCTTGTGGAAGTGTTTTTGGGGTCTGAAATAGACTAACCTACGTGAAATTTTTCCTTAAGGGAGTAAATTGTTCGGTAATGGCACTTGAGCAGACTTCAGGAGTGAAGTTTTTACGAAACTCGGGGGTCCACTGTATTTAATTTGATCTGTTTTCCTGTCATGTGTGGTGAATCTAATCATAACACTTTTTTCTACCATGGGACCCTAGTAATTGTGCTTCTTTATATCTGTCACTGGTACATTAACTTTTTGATCTTTTATGATCTGTATGGTAATGTCTTTACTGTTGCTTGGGTCATATCACTGGGAAAGAGTGGACTGTTCACTATTACTGCGTCTGATAACTTATCTTGCTCGGTTTTTTCCTCTTGTAGTGCAAGGTAGTCATTAAACTGGTTATCCATGTTGTTCTTCCATGCCTTTACTGCTTCCTCAACCTTTGTATTTATAGATGTTATCTGTTCAGTGTGGCTATCAATGACAGTTTGTAGGGTTTTGCCAAAATCAGTCATTCCAGATGTTGTTAACTTTTGTTCAAGGCTGAGGATTTTGTTTTCAAGTTGAGTCATCCTGGTATCTTGTTGCAGAAGTGTTTTACGTTGGTCCATATTTTCATTAATTAATTTGATGATGTATGACTTTAGAGTATCTGGATCATTCGTCATATCTGAGAGATTATCTGGGGTGAAACCAGTGAAGAGGGAGCTTGTGGGGGAGGCAGCCATGTTTGTTGTTGACGCGTCACCCTGGGTGGTGGTGAGGGGGGTGAAGGGTGTACCGGCGTCCTGGGTAGACAAGTTGATTTGTAGATTTCTTGGTGTTTTTTTTGCTGATATGGGAATGGGTCCATCTGATGTTACATCTCATTTTATCACAGGAGTCGTAGGAGTTGATGTGGCAAGAAGGAGAAGCTGTAGGCTGGTAAGCGTTTGTTTGGCAGCGGGGTGGTGCTTTGGGTTTGAGGGGCAGTCTTCCTTTAATCGTCAGTTTGTTTGGTTTGTCGGTCTCACTGCTGGTATTCTTGGGTCATTCTGGATGCTACGTTGGTTAGTGCAGTTTTGCTTGCAGCTAGGTCATCATAGGAGCATTGATAAGCTCTGTGTGTTGAGTAAAGTACAGAGCTTGGATGCCGCTGCCCAGTATGACTCGGTTTTTAGCGAGCCGCTAATGACACTCGAACAGCCTTCTGGAATAAATTTTGTATGAAACTCTGGGTACCACTGTATATATAAAATATGAAATAACTTTAAAATACTTGAAATTTTGGAAAGTTTCCAAACATAATGGAGAGAGACAGTGCTCATGGAGAATGTAAACAAACCGGGTGGCACGGGCTGTATTAGAAAGATGGGGAGCCGTATAGAGAGTTTTGGTCATAATTTGAAATCACTGTATTAGTGGAACGCCATAAAGTGGGGCCCTACTGTACATACTGGTTCCTATTGCTAAGATAAGATTTTAAGTACAGTGGTACCTTGACTTACGAGTTTAATTTATTCTGTGACCAAGCTCGTAACTCAATTAGCACGTACAGTAGAACGTCATTTAGCACGATAGTTACGTTCCTGAAAAAGTCGTGTAGATAATTTCGTCTTAAATAATTAACAGAACTTATGGGAAAAATAGGGTTACGTGTTTGAGAGTCCCCAAAAGCCAAACAAGTTTTTTTAGACCAACATATCTTGCAAAATTGAAGGCGAATATGTAATTTTAGTTCATTGTCATGATACTAGTCATTATACTAGTATAGCATCAACATACTGTAATTTGAAATAAATTCTACAACTAGATTAAACTCAACCAATTTCTCTTGTATTGTCTTTAAATAGTATGTATAACCATTTAATAATTTAAATAATATAGAACTAGAATAAACTCAATCAATTTCTTTAGCATTAAGTACTTAGTGAATAAGTCTCTAGAATAAACTGCCCCTAATGCCATGGCATGCCAGTGGCTCTCCTGCATTACAGTTTTATAATTGTATTATATTTGTAACTACCAATAACATTGTACACTTGTAACATGCATTGAAATAAAAATTATTATTATTATTATTATTATTATCTATTACTGCTTAAGACTACAAATGCAATAGAAATAATAGTATTTCTTACCTTAAATTGTGGGTAATGATGTTTGTGGATGGTAGTGAAGAGTGGATATGGATGGTGTGGCCCTACTGGGCTGAGGTGGATAGTAGAAGTTCTTGAACTGAAGTCGATGGTTGAACTGAGTGTCTAACTTTAAGTCAGTCAAGCCATTCAGTAAGTCAGTCAAGCCATTCAGTAAGTCAGTCAAGTCATTCAGTAAGTCAGTCAAGTCATTCAGTAAGTCAGTCAAGTCATTCAGTAAGTCAGTCAAGCCATTCAGTAAGTCAGTCAAGCCATTCAGTAAGTCAGTCAAGTCATTCAGTAAGTCAGTCAGTCATGCTTATTATGCCTTATATCTACAAGCATAGTATAGCACTGTCTAGATCATTTGGGTTATCCTAGGTAATTTACACTATGTATAACTATATTTATGTGTTCCTGTGAGATAGAGGTAGACAGAGACAGATAGACAGAGGCAGAGATAGATACAGACAGACAGAAGGAGATAGAGACAACCAAAGCAAATCAGTCAGCC